>PNEQ01048565.1:0-86626 GCA_003012365.1 Medauroidea extradentata | reverse complement strand
GTGGAAGGGGTAGAGAGTGAGTGGAGAGGAGAGAGTAGGAGTGGAGGGGGGAAAGATTGAGTGGTGGGGGAGAGAATGTGATTGGAGGGGAGGGAGAGTGAGTGGGGGAGAGAGTGGAAGGGGGAGTGAGAGTGAGTGGAGGGGGAGAGTGTGTGAAGGGGAGAGTGAGTGGGGGGAGTGAGAGCGAAGGGGTAGGTAGAGTGAGTGGAAGGGTGGATATAAAGATAGTGTCTAGCACATGTAAATCGTCAAACAAAATCGTTATAAAAACACTTAAAACAGTACTCATGTTAAAATAAAGATGTATAAGTCATACATACAAGGTAAAACAAGTGTTAGGTTAAAGGAAGAATGGAGACTAGGTTAAAAATATGATTTGGTAGGACAGTTTAGGTTAGGTAAATTTAGGTTAGGTTAGATTAGGCGGGTTAGCACTTCATTTGGTTAGGCTTGGAAATGGAGACTGACTGAACCATTAGTACATACAACATTAACACTATCTAGCAGACGACACTGGAACCAAGGCAGTTGGAAAAGCTATGAGCTCCCTAGTTGGAAAGACTCAGTCCCATATTCTGAATAATCATTGCTACCTGGGAAACGATCATTAACTACTGGCAGCCCTACCTAGAGGTTAACTATATAACTAATAAAAAAACAAGGTGTAGGTTGGAGTCTATGAGGGTAGCTGGGAATCAAGACAACAGACAGAATCCAAGATGGTGTGTAGACAATATACGAATAGTTCTGAGACAAATACTTTACATATCCCCGATCCATATCCCGAAACTTTCAATAGAAGGAACTATACTCTAATACTTATACCAACAAAAATAAATCCTATCTTTTAGGAACTAAATACAGTTCAAACATATTAACCGACATATAGTTTATTAGCTTCGTGTAATATAAAAATAGTCATCATTGGGAAGAGACCTTTATCTAGCAGTATTCTACTCACTTCTTTCAGCCACACATATATTATTTCTCACACAACAACTAAATAACCTATGTTATTACAACATACAGTATGCAACACAGTCATTAAGATCTTCTTCAGCCCAAGCATACAAGTGCATTATCAGACATTGCATTTTACCTCAAATTTCGTCGTCAAACTCACTTCCAAGCTGCTTCTGGTCTTCAAAAATATTTCAATTCAAATTCTGAAACATTATTGGTGTTATAACAGTCTGAATTCATTATGATACAGATTCTTGTCTATCTGGATACTATCAAACCATGTGTGCACTATTCAACGTACACGATACTGTCCAAAGTCCTACAAAATAGAACTTCCCTACAAATACTGCAACATGTAACATATCCAAATATATGTTGTAAATATTTAAAGTTATTACTTAATATCAATACACAAAGTTATTTCTTAAACACACTCAACCGTCGATCTAAGTAGCAGACCTGTAAGAGGTGCGTGGATGAAGATCAATTGTAAATACTACCTCTACGCTATGATATACGATAATCTAACAACCGGAACTAATGGTAACCTAGTCCACATTAAGTGAAGAAAAAAACATTAAAACTGTTGGCTGGAGAACAGTGGGATAAGAATAAGACATTGGGTCAGTGATAATACATTTGGCTTGCTGATATGACATTGGGTTGGTGTTAAGACATTGGGTTGGTGTTAAGACATTGGGTTGGTGTTAAGACATTGGGTTGGTATTGAGACTTTGGGCTTGGTGATAAGACATTGGGTAGGTGTTAAGACATTGGTCTAGTGTTAAGACATTGGGTTGGCGTTGAGACATTGGGCTTGGTGTTAAGACATTGGGCTTGGTGTTAAGACATTGGGCTTGGTGTTAAGACATTGGGCTTGGTGTTAAGACATTGGGCTTGGTGTTAAGACATTGGGCTTGGTGTTAAGACATTGGGCTTGGTGTTAAGACATTGGGCTGGTGTTAAGACATTGGACTTGGTGTTAAGACATTGGGCTTGGTGTTAAGACATTGGGCTGGTGTTAAGACACTGGGCTTGGTGATAAGACATTGGGCTTGGTGATATGATATTAGGCTTAGTGATAGGACATTGGGCTTGGTGATAGGACATTGGGCTTGGTGATATGACATCGGGTTGGTGATGAGATATTGGGTAGGTCTTAAGACATTGGGCTTAGTGATATGGGGTGCGGAAGTAGTTAGACTTGTCGGTGGGAAAATGAAAATTCAGGATGGAAAGCTACTACTTTATACAGATGACAATATTTCAGTATAGTGGTAACCTTCGTGGTGAACCGATGTATCTATATATCATTGTGAATGGACATGGGTTCTGTACTTGCCTACATGTGTTATTGAAAATATGTATTTGCGTATATTTGTAACAAGTCGAGTGAATTGACCATGCATATCTTCACTAGTTTGTATTGGTGTACAGCAGTAGTTGAATAAGCAAGACAAAGGAGGTACTTATATATTTGAACACATATATTGTGGTGTTGTAAAAGTCAAGTTATGTGAAATTTCAGCAGAATAATGTAATTTTTCAAATAAATAGTAGTGCATGGTGTCTTTCCTCAGAAGGAAATCGAACTTAGAGGATTAAAAATAACGTTGTTTGTGTAACAGTGAACTAAGTAATATTTTTACTCAGAATGAACGATGCAGGTAAATATAAATTTTCGTCTGTAAAGTCAAGTTAGTACCACTGGGGTTCGAAGCCGGGATATTGATGTTATAGACTTACTATTTATGTATAAAAATTTAGAAGTAAGTATTTTCTCTGGTTATGTGTTGTGTTACTGAGTAATATGTGTACGGTCAGGTTATTACTTGAAAATATAAGCAATTTTTTTTCGTTTTGTTAGTCCAATCAAGAAAATATTACTTACGACTGTGTGAAATACGGTAATGTTAGCGCTGTATGAATTGTGCGTAAACATTGCGGAAGATAGTAGCCATAGTTAAAGGTCGGTTTCACAATGCATGATTTTGTTCGTACTATCATATTATTAGATATTAAATGGTGGTTAGCAACGTTTTGTGTTTCTAAAATTATTGTTAACGAAAAAATTCTGTATAAGTGGTGGTAATAATTAAGTTAATCACAATACGAAGTACAAATTACTGAGTTAATAAGAACCTTTTAAAATTTGTCAGGATGTGTTTTAAACATTATGGCATTACTATTGCGATGAAAACATGAATATATGTTGCACAATCAGAACAAGAAGTTACCGACATAACTAATTAGCCTACTTTCCTCAAAGTGGGTGCAAATTAACCCTGAAGGTTAATATCATTCATGTACATCTAGGAATATTGAACAGTAACATTATTTAGCACATGCGATAAACTAAATATACAAAAATAGGTCAGCTTGTTAAGCATGTACCCGTACCCAGTTTGATTTAATTGAAGAAAAAATTTTCTGAGATGACATTCTATCATAAATATAAAAAAATGGGCATATATGTCAAAGTATTTCAAATGAATGAACAAAATACAACAAAATTTGAGTCAACTTACTAACTGGAATATCGTGCCGAAATTAATGAACTTCGGGAAAATATTTTACTTATCACATTACATTGCGCAAAAAAATTATGACAAAGGTCGCCATGATAATAACATTAACACGTGATTAACGAAACACTGAATGTCCAGTCAGGTTTGTAGACTAAGTAGTGTATGTGATCCAAGTTTAATAATCCCTAAAAAAATTTATTAACACGTATGGCATACTATGCAACATACATAGAATTGCTACCATTATGTAATAATATGCAAAATTATAAAGATAACCGACGATTATAAAATATGAACACAGAATGAACGAAATTCACCTCAGTAAAGTAAGCATTATGTGTAGTATATGTGTACTATGTTTCGTGAAATTCTGAAAAATACTTCCTGAGATATGTTATACTATGCTAACAATTAAAAATGACCGCCATATTGAAATTATGAACACGGGAAAAACGAAGTACACAAAAGTCAAGTAAGATTTGTATGCAGTACAATTGTACCAAGTTTGATGAAATCCTGAAAAATACTTTATAAAATATATTATATTATGCTAAACATTAAAAAAATGAACGCCACTTTGAAATTATGAATACAGACTAAACGAAATACACAAAAGTTGAGTTATCGTTGTATGAAGTATGTGTGTACCAAGTGTGATGAAATTCTGTCAAATATATCCTAAGATATAAAATATGACGCTAAAAATATATAAATCGTCGCAATTTTGAAAATATAAACACAGGATGAACGAATTACACAAAAGTCAAGTCAGTTTGTGTATAGTATGTGTGTACCATGTTAGATTAAATTCGAGAAAATAACTTCCTAAGATATGTTATACTATGCCGTAAATATATATATGGCTGCCATTTTGAAAACGTGAACACAAGATGAACGAAATACACAGCAATAAGTTTTGCTGTGTATGCAGTATATGAGTATCATGTTTGATGAAATTCTGAATATTGCATGTGATGATATGTAACACTATGCTAAAAATATAAAAATAGCCATCATTTTGAAAACATAAACTCAGGATGAACAAAATACATATAGTCATATCAGCTTTTTATGTAGTATCTGTGTACCAAGTTTGATGAAATTATAAAATATGGCTCCTTAGACATCTAGCTTGATCTAAAAATGTTACAATAGCCGCAATTTTGAAAATATGCAAAGGGCATAAACGAAATGTATAAAAGTCAAGTCAGGTTGCTAAGTATTGTATGTGAACAGAGTTTAAGGAAATTCGGTCGACTGGTTCAAAAGTTTTTAGGACGACTTACATACAATCCCAGACACACTGACTTACACACCTAGAGACACACACATACACAGAACGATGATCGCATTAGCCTCATTTTTTCTCAGGAAACTAAGCTACAAATTAATTGAATGTAAAAATATATTAAGGAAGTTGTGATTTCTTGCGTTTTTATTGTATCATTGTTCCATTCGAAATGGTTGTATCACTGTAAATGTGGTGGTTGTTTCCCAAATGAGGTTACGGCATACCTAATTTTTTAAAGATTGTTGCAAATATAATTAATAAAGGTAACTTAATATTGGTATATCCAAACCCATCGACGTCGTAAGCATTTGATTTTTCTTTGGGGGGGGGGGGGACGTCACTGGTAGAGAAAGTGTACATATAACCTACGTAATAAAGGGGTGTGTAGGAGTCCTCCACCGGGAAATTTTATATTTTAAGGTGCAAAATTCTGCTATTTAAAGAGTTTCTGCATCAAAATATTTAATATACAACTAAAGGAAATATTAATATTAAAAAATCTTAAAAGCTACGAATGTTTTTTGGAAGGGACGTGTCCCCGTTTACGACGCCACTGTCCAAACCTAACGTACCTACTATTTCGAGGAACATGTTTCGTGTTTTGATATTAATACATATTTAGCCTATAACATGTATGTTGCTTTTCTTTTTATTGATGTTTTTAATATTTTTAATGACCGTGCAAATTATATTGACATTATAAACATAACAGCTGCTTTGGACATACGACATTGCAAGCGTATGTGAAAAAAATGCTGTTAACTTAGTTTATAATTCGAACCGATTGCAAGAATCGTTCAAAGATTACATAGAATATTTCTTGAACATGATGATATATATATATATATATATATATATATATATATATATATATATATATATTACAAATTAAATTGAGCGTAATATTACCTACATTAAAATAGATTTTAATTTAATTATACTCACGTGACAACAAAAATCAGTTATTTTCTGTACCTCAAATTTTTAAACAAGGAATGGTACTGCTGAAAAGAAATGTACAACTTATGTTTTGAATCGTTTATGAGTTTATACTCGTTGCGTATAAATTACACTAACATAAAGTATTTTCCAGGAATTTTACGCTAGGATAATAGGAAACTAGCAAAGCAAAAGCATTCAGGGTAATGTGAAACATAATTTTCGCCATAAGTTTGCTTACTTTCGTCCATGTTTATAATGACTTTTGGCTTTATCGTACAAAACTGTAGAAGTGATTTTTGTGGCAATCAAGGTCCCTCCTTTAATACTTGCATACGCTCTAAGCTAGGTTACATACTTTGCTTTAAAAGTTTCGTCAATACACGGACACGCGCCCGAAGATGTGATAAACTTGACTGCGCCATTCCGCTTTCTGTTTCCATGTCACAATGTCTGGTTTTTTATATTCTAATATGACATACAACATGGGAATATGTTTCATCTAAGGTAAGAGTTTCCTTTTGAAAAGTTACAAAACAACCGTAACATACACCTCTTTCGTGCATTGTTTACATGCTCATATAACCTTGTCTTGAAAAAAAGTGGTCATCAAATCATAATGTGAAACGTCATTGTACTGTTGTAAAATTTACTTTTACTATCACTTAGCTAATCACGACATATTTAAACGGGTGAAATATGTTCCGAAACTTTATGACATTAACCAGTAATTAAAAGTTTATTTTAGGCCTATATATTGTGAAACTGTCCTATTTTTTTTTTTTTGTTAGTGCTGATGGCAAACCGCGCATTCCATATGTGAAAATTACTTGAGAAGTGAAATATGCACGATTACCGCGATGTTTGAACATTGCGTATGATACTTTTTTTGTCGGGAATTGAACTGCGGACCTTTTAATTGTGCGTGTCGGAGTCAAGGCGAAAGTACTATGTTTTAAGTCTTATCGGAATGAACATCGCGCATCTGAAAAATTGTAATTTATTTTTTTTTTTTTTTAGCGGGTGTCGAATTGCAAACTTTTAGTCACAAATATCAAATATGTTTAAGAAGCAGCTGAAATTAGTAATGTAACAAGTGAAATATCTGAAAATAGGGAGCTATTTTGCAAGTTTTGGTAATTTAATCGGGTTGGCTCTCATAAGCGGTTAGGAACATCTACGTTTAAGTTGAGCACGTAAGTACGAGCGAGAGAATTGTAAACTGTTAGCCTGAAAATGTGATTGGATAGTACATTACTTTGACAATAATGAGCATTTATTATTGGGTTTGAAATCATTGCAGTTTGAAGCACGGACTTATACCTCTGCGAGTGGCTTGGGTTTAGTCACTACTAACATTATGCCAAAAACTGAATTCGCGCTATAATGATGTAATAATTTTTGGCCTACTTTCCGAGGAAAAAAGTATGCTTATGAGATCACCTTCCTGTCTGTGGCTATGTGTGTGTGTGTGTGTCCCTATAGGCTATACTTTTGTACCAGTGAACCAAATTTCATGAAAATTTGTACATATAGTACTTAGTAACCTGACTTGACTTTTATATATTTCGTTTATACCCTTTTCATATTTCCAAATTGGTGGCCATTAAAATATTTTTTGGTATAGCTAGATATCTAAGGAACCTTTTTTTTAGAAATTCATTAAACTGGGAACACATAAATAACCTATGAAGATAAATTGAGTTACATGCGTTCCGTTCAATTAGTGTAAACGTTTTCAAAATGGCAGGAATACTATTATTTTTAGCATATTTTAACATATCTAAGGAAATACTTTCCCAAATTTCATTAAACGTGCTACACATATACTACAAATTAAGCTAATTTTACTTTCGTGTATTTCACTCACACTATCTTCATGCTTTCAAAGTGGCGGCGATATTTATATTTTTATCATAGTAAAAGTTTCTTAGTTGATTGCAAATTGGCTATGTGGATATCAATATAATTAATATGGGCGTTTCTTTGATTTCAGATATCTGAACATCAAAACACGAGACAAAATTCTTCAATTCTGATACCGGAGTAGAAATATTTTGTACAGAATACACACACTATGATGGCAACCCCTTTCGAAAGACGTTCCTGAAATCAGGCAAAAGACAGAAATCATAATAATTAACCAACACGAAGAGCTAGCAACAGGTGATGGCAATTTTCTTGTTGAAACAGAATGTTCTGAGCCACAAACTAAACTTATTCGTTTAGAAGGTGCGAGAATGGTAGAAATCAATCATTTTTTAAAAGAAATAACAGAACTTTCTAATTATAACTCTTCTTTTGGGTGTTCATTAAGTAACATGCAAGTCACTAAAGACATTCCTAGATGGTTGTCACTGACTTTGGTATTGCACTGCAATATGTATAATGATGAATTCAGTGTTAATGTGGAAGAGAGAAAAATAAACCCCACCCACCTTGATATGAATAAACGAGCTGTCTCTGGCATTATTAGTGTACGTGATGGTTATTTCCATCCCGATGAATTCTGTTCATGTGTAGGAATACCATGCATGTCACCTAAGACTTACTCAAAGATTCACAGTAAAGTTTGTTGTGCATGGGTGAAGGCAGCCTAACAAGAAATGGCGAATGCAATTAAGGAAGAAGCAACTTTAGCAGTAGAGCGTGGAGATGTAGATGAGAGTGACAATTCTAAACTGACTGTCGCTGCAGATGCATGCTGTTCGAAGAGATCCTATAGAAGTCAGTACATTGCCTTATCTGAAGTAGCAGCGATTGTTGGTTTCTATACGAGAAAAGTTCTCTTTATGGGCGTTACGAATAAGTTTTGTTTGTACTTGAGCAACAAATAAAATAAATTCACCAGATCATACGTGTTACAAAAATTGGAGTGGAAGTTCGACTAGCTTTGAAGCTAATATTATAGTTTAAGAGTTAAAGCAAAGTTTAGAGGTACATGGTGTAATATACAGCTGTTTGATTGCAGATTGAGATAGTAGCTGTTATGCAAAGATACTTGAGGCCAGACCATACAAAAATTTAACTGTTGAAATGGTAGCATGTAGAAACCACATGCTCAGAAATTTCTGCAACAAATTAAAAGTATATCAGAGCAGGCGAAAATAAGAAAAAGTGGTTTGAGGAAGTTGATTGATGAAAACTTTCTAAAACTAAGAAGAGCAGTTACAAGTGAAATCGAGCACAAAAAAAATACTGAAATAATTTAAAACATTGAGAATATGTATCTTGAACAGTACGAATCACGTTTTCGGTGACCATACAAGGTGTGCTGAACATTTCTGTTGCAGTGCACAAACAGACGAGGTTAACAAAATACCTGAAATGAAGCAAAGTAGATGTATGCTGAAATAATTATACCTGTAAACTATCTAGCAAACCAATCATCTAGACATTTGATCCTCGATGTTGACAGCAATGCTGAAGAACAATGTAACTTCAAAGTAGCGAAATTCGTATCAGGGAAACGGATAAACTACACTATGCGAGACTCTTATCAGGGTAGGTGTGTTGCAGCAGTCGTTTCTCATAACACGAAGAAACCTGATACTGTACTGCTCAAAAGAATGTGTAACAACATAAACCCAACCGTCTATTTAAACCGTTTGTAACATATAAGACTACGGGAGAGAGAACGAGCTCGCCCTGTGGGGAAAAACACCGAAAGAGGCATCTAAACTTTGGAAATAAAGTCAACGCAAGGAAAAACAGGGGACAAGGATTACGGACCTGAATGTCAGAAACCAGACATGTCACCACAAGAATACTAACAAGAAAAGGAACAGCTGTTTCATTCGTTTAAAATAATTGATGAAGAGCGCATAACCATAGAGAAAGTTACTGTTCTCCAAGCCGACAGTGACGAGTGGTTGGAGCAAAGAAGGAAATTGCGTACTACCTCCAATTTTGGTAAAGTTTGCCGTCGGCGTATGTCTACAAGTTGTGGAAAACTGGTGAAGAATATTGTTTATTCACGTGACCTAAAGAATGTACCAGCAAAATCTCACGGAAGCAGGAACGAAGAAACAACTTTTTCACAGCTGGAGTTGGAAGAGTACATCACAATTAAACAGTGTGGTTTGTTCACAGACAAAACGTTACACTTTCTGGGAGCGATGCCATACTTGTGGACAATGACAGAATCATCTAAATTAAGTGTCCTTTGTCCACAGCTGCAATAAAACCAGAAAAAACTGTTTTTAAGGGGAAAATTAAGTATCTGACCTGCAGCAAAGAAAGACCGTAATCACATGTGCCAACAAGAACCACTAATATGTTTACCAGGTACAGGAACAGTTGCACATCACCAAGCGAAGTTTCTGTACCCGGACATCAGAAGCACACAAAATATTGTCCGTGGTAATAGAAACGATGATAAGTTTTGGACTGAAAAAATTGAGTCATGCTGAACAGAATGTTATTTTCAGTGTATGCTCCCAGAACTCGTAGATAATCGGCATGTCAGAAACATGGAAATTCGGGACCCTAAGTGTCCACATAATCAAGATACTACACCTAAATAATTAGTTAACACTTCTACTGTATGGTTGCTACATTCTGGCGTAAGATGTGCATAATGACAGCATTACATTAAGTATGAGCTGACATGTGAAGCATTTCATACTGATGTTTCTCATCGAAATCTGACATTTTCATTGTTTTGTGTATGTTGTCTTACATTTATTTTCAAAAGAGAATTTTTTTTGGCTTTGTCGAGCGGAACGAGATGTTTCAATTAGTCATTTGGTTGGGTATTGAGAGAGAAATACCCATGAGTAGGGTCAGGAAAATGTCGCGAATTCAACGGCCAGTATGCTAAATGGTATTACACTCTTCACACACCAGGCCTTCCTGTTAGTTGATTGGCTGCCACTCCAGTGAGTGAACACACAGCTGTACATCAGACAAAATTACTGAGGAATTGGTGATTTTTTATGCTTCTTTATTATTTATTTAATATAAACTAAAACACGTCAAAGTAACAAAAGGTCCTAGAGAAAATTAACTTAAAATTCATGTATAATGCTATATATGTTATGTAATAGGCCTATGCTTGAAATTCACATTGTCCAGAAATAAATTCGCAAATTTTTCCAGTCACTACCCGTAATTTGTATCGTGCATTATATTTAGGCATCTTTTATTAATATTTTCAGTATGTTAATACATTTATTAATATTTGTAACAACTAAATTTGTTCCTTTAAAAAAATTATGACATATTTAAACTGTGTGATTGTATAGCTATAAAATTCAGCCAAGTACTGCGCAATGAGCTCTTAGAAAACTAGCCGCTATATGCGTAATGTCATGTATGGTTGTTAACTGTACGTAATTAAAATACTTTTATTAACATTACTAGCAATATTGACAAAGAAAAGGTGTTTCAAATCAAATACATTATATTGTATTATTTCAGCTATACTTACATTTGTATTTAAGAATTGGAGTTTGAATATTTAATTGTTGTGAATTTCATATACATATAAGATGTTGAATATTGCGTGACAATTGTTTGATGTAAGAATCCTAACGTGCAGGGGAAAGATTCACGAACATGGTCCGATATGCGCCGTTTATGAACTATGTTTCACAATACAAGAGTAAATGACCGACAGATTATTATAGCTCGCGAGATGGATCACAGTATTGTTTATTTGCATCTCAGCTGTTTTTACGTGGCAAAATATTCCACACACACGTATGTCAGCAACAACTGCGACAGTATTCCACAGCAATATGATCCAGCTCGCCCACTTAATACTGTTGCTCATGTATTCATAAATAGTGAAAAACTGTGATTTTTCAGGCGTATGGTCATTTAACATTTGTTGCTCCTCTACGCGCGAAAATCGTTACGCCTGAATGAAGACATTAAATGTTACAATTTCCTTTCATGTTAAAGGTCAGCATATTTGTTTTTGAAAACGCATATTTGTAATAATAGTAAATTTTGTATGCAGAATACCGTTATAGACAATATATTTTTTACATTCAAGTTCTTTTACGAATACAGCTATTAAACCTACTTGTTTTGTACCGTACATAACAAATATAATGACGTAGTTATATGTGTGTGGTGAATGTACTACGGAATGTCCCAGTATGATTGACAGACATCTTCTGCAAGTTGAATTATAACGTATTTGTTAATAAGTATTCTACTGCAGTTACCTGGCGTAAGTGGTGCAACCGACGTTGTAGGCAACCTATAGGCTGTAAAACCTACAGTCAATTTTCTTACTCCTGTATGTTTTTAGTGAATTTGATTGTTTTAAAATAAGATACACTACAAATAATTTTTTCCCAGTTTTTTTTAATTCTAGCACAGAACGCCTATATCGGATTCAATACAGCTAGGCCTATTAATATAATTATTACTTCTTGCATGAATAAAATAATATAAAAAATGTAATCTCTACAATATTTCCTACACCAAAGTTTAAAGTGCCTGGCCTTTTATAAGAAACTGCTTTTTGACAAATTATTTTACTAGGCTACATTAACTTTCTTAAAATTTAAATTAGGACGTAATGTATATGTTATGTGTTTGCAATAAAGCACGTATGCTTCTTACTTTAATGTACTAGTAAAGTAAAGTTTTCAAAGAGTTCACTTTATTTTAACATATATTAACGTCTCGATGTTTCTGGATGGAAAGATGCAGCTGTCATGTGCCGTCTACATGCCAGAAAATCGTGCGACATAGCGCACGTGGGTCTTCTCCCGAGACTGCCGAGAGCAGCCGGGTAAGTCATGAATCAATATGCCTCAATGCCTATTACTTCCTATGTAAATACATTAGGCTAGAATCGGCACACTTCCACTGCTAACCTAGTCCAGGCACGATTCCCACGTGCAAATATTAAAGTGATACCATTGGGGATCGAACACGGATCGCCTTAATGAGAGGCGAGTGCACTAAGCGTTCATGGCCACAGAGAATATATAATGAGGCAGTGGTACAGAATATGAACCACCCACAAACTGCGCGCTGCATTGTTCGCTCAATGTAGTTTCGTTTCTCTGCGGCTGGTGAAAGGTGATAGAGCAAAGCTGACTGCTGAAGGAGGGTTGGAAAGAAACACAACGGCCTCTCCCCACCCAACTGACTAGACGCCTATACAACGTCCGATAAGCTCCGACCCTTCGACGGAAAGCACGTGACCAGCAGGCTTTGACACTTACTGGGCTTGAAGTCATAGTACTCTTAATTTAAGTCAGCTTTGTACGTGGTTTATGTATACTGAGTTCAATGAAATTCGGAAAAGTATTTTCTCAGATGTCATACTGCATTAAAAATATTTTTAAAAAAGGGCCGCCAATACGAAAATATGAACACCGGATGAACGAAATACTCATACGTTAAGTTTATTTTGTATGTAGTGTTTGCGAGGCAAGTTTGATGAATTTTGTAAATGTATTATCTTGGCTTGTGGGTGTGAGCCGCGTCAGAAGATTCTCTTTTCAACGTGTGGAGCTGCCATCATTGTGTTCTTTCGTGTTCTTTGTTCTTCCTTCTCTTGTTCGCTGCAATTCTCTTCGGACTGAAGGTGGTGCTTTTCCGGCAAGGAAGTAAAGCCATTCGAATGTTGTGGATTTGACAGTCGATTATGATCTTACATGTGTCGTTAACCAATACATCCACTTGATTGGTGTAAGATGAGTTGTGCCGAACATGACAGGCCTACTCTGCTGCGGAATTATAGAATTCCATGTATGTGTTAGTAATGCATATTCAAATATCTTGACACCTAAGGGGCTTACTGAGAAGCGTATCTTCTTGTAGTAACTTCATAATGTAGTAACATTTAATATATATTAAAGAGTATAAAATTTTACATTAATATTTGACTCTTATGTCGGTATACCTAAGGGCGACTAAGGGTCTGGGCACTGAAACTGACAGATTAAGTGATGCTTGGAATCAGTATATTTCTACTATTATTGTGGATGAAAGTGACAAGCAAGATCGTAAGTTTCACACAACTGTAGTTGTGGGTTCGATTAATCGAAACGCTTCAGTAACCTTGGCGATAAAGACTAAATACCAGGCGCAGAACTCGCATACATAATTTTATAGAGAGGAAGGTAATAGTTTAGATAAGTGTTGTTAATTAGTAAGATGGAGGCAATTATTCTTTATAGTACATATTCAGTGACAAAGCAGGGATGTGGTCCAAGTGAGGCGATACACAACTCTGAAATAACTGAGGAACCATTAGTTTGGCAGGTTCAGGTGCATATTCTACTAGTAGCATTCAAGAGACAAGAGACAAGAGACGAATTCTCCAGTAACAAAACTTCAGTAATATGAAAATGCATATATTTTTTGATACATGCAGGCCAGCTAATCTCACAAGCTCACTTCACTACAGCTGAAGTTATTGATTCAGGAAGAGAAGAAGTGTGCGGTAAGTCAAGTCCTGACAAGAGGCAGCGGTGAATACAAAGGCGGACCACTTGTCTATTACGTCTATTTTTTTGCTACTAAATAATTTACGTACATTTAAAAACAAGTAATTTTTTTTTATTCCGGTAATTTAGATCGAACTGTATGCGGTTGGGTTGGATCTAAATAAATATCTTAAATGCATTTAAGTACAGAGTTCAAACGTGATAGTGAAAACAAGAAGTTACAAGCATAGCACGTGAGCCTGCAGTCTTCAACTTAAGTGTAAATTAACCTTCAAAAATAAATATGTCTCAGATGTGGAATTATGAAATTATGTTTTTGATTATTTTCATTTTATCGTCTAGCATGGTGCACCCACAACAATAAAAGACTATTTACTTCTAAGTTCAAACAGTAAATTGTATGAATGTTAACTTCGCTTATAGTAATATAAATAAGTTTATTACTGTGTTCTTTCAAAGAAATATTATAAATCTGTCAACCAAGTATTTTTTCGTTTGACATGAGTACTTTGCCAAATCAATGACATTTTTCTGTTGGGTCAACAAATATAGTTGCGATGCTTTTCATACGTTTAATTGTTACGAAATATTTTTATTGCTTATGACCTTGACAAATTAAAACTAACATTTGATAACAATTTCTTTCAGTGAACTTTTCAATCCTTTTTCCTAAGTTCACGATACTTTGCGCACTAATACTCAGCGAGGTGGTGCAACGGCAACACGACGGATTCGCGTTCTGGAGGAGCCATCTTCGATCTCCGGCTACAGTCATCCTGATTTCGGTTTTCCATTGTTTCCCTAAATCTCACCAGGCGAATACTGGCATGGCTTGTTAACAAAGGCCACGGCCGAATCCTCTCCCGGCTACTGTCATTGTATCGAGTTGTGTGTCACCGTCTGTACACAACCTACTTATCCTACCTTTATGTACAACTGTGTAATGTTATTTCTAGGAACATTTGTTTGTTTGCATGTATTCATGAAACACATCTCTACAATTAAAACATGCAAGTGTTAGTCAACTGCAGACGCAGGACAGTTATGACTATGTAATGCTGTTATTAATTTAAACTACCATGTGAATGGTGTGAACATTCATGTTCTAACCAGTATTCAAACCCATATTCGGTGTACAACAAGCTCGGGCATCTACCCACAACTGAGCCAATGACTACAGACGATGTTACTGACATACAGAGATGTGAGTGGTCGTCGTAACATAAAAAAAGGTAAAGCAGTCAACAGTGATGTGTCTGACAAAATAATGTTTCCCTCTGTCTGCGACAGAAGCTTGCCGTTATATTCATCATCGTGTGCACGCAGTTCAAATATGCAGCTGTTCGAACAATACCTGTAATTTATGCTTCTCAAAAGGGTTGTTCATATTGTTACCTTAAAAAGTAAACATGTCGCACGGATGGTACCTCCTCTGTTCTTTATTGACTGGAATCAACTCGTTTCTTTTATTCAACGGGCAGAGTCTTTGTTGAAAAATAGGGCGCGTACGTACGTGCCAAAGTAAATTATTTATCCTTGTCCGGATGCTAGACTAGGATACACCTCTCATACCTACTTATTTCCAAACATTCACTTAAAATATTGACGGCCATACTGTCATTTCTGTTACAAGTAACACATGAATTATCAATCGCTTCTTTTCTTGAAACTGGACGAAATTTATTTTGTTAGAGTTGCTGGGCTTTAGTTTCGTGTTCAAAGTGCTTCCAAGGAAACGTTTACTTTTGTAGGCAGTTTTCCTACCCGTCTTCATGCATCTCGCTGAATGACAGAATTCAGAAGAGCGCCACTTACAACAACATCGGAAACTGCAACGTTTGAAGTTCCACCGCCCTCTGGCCCAGTATCTGCAACTGTTGCCTTGCGGATAGCTCTTGCTGACAAAACTACGCTTTCAAACTACCCACATCAGTTAAAATAACTCACTAAATCGGCTAATGAACGATTGTTCAATAAATGTTTCCAGGCCTGATGTATATTTTTTTAATCGGCAGGAATTGCAGTTCTTTTAATAAACAAATAGCAATGTAATAATTTCGTACAGAGTAAGTAATTGGTGCTCATGTGCGTAAAGCAATGGCTGAAACAGAACGTGTGCATATTAGACGGCGGAGATAACTGCAAACAGAACCTGTCCATGTTAGACAGCAGAGACAACTGCAAACAGTACTTGTCCATATTAGACATCATAGATAACTAGATTCAGAACTTGTCCATATTATACAGCGGAGATAACTGCAAACAGAACTTGTCCATATTAGATGGCAGAGATAACTAAAAAACAGAACTTGTCCATATTAGACAGAATAGATAACTATATACAGAACATTTCCATATTAGACAGCGGAGATAACTGCAAACAAATCTTGTCCATACTAGACAGCGGAGATAACGGCAAACAGAACTAGTCCATATTAGACAGCATATATAACTAGATTCAGCACTTGTCCATATCAGACAGCATTGATAACTAGAAACAGAACTTGTCCATATTAGAAGGCGGAGATAACTGCAAACTTACCTCTTCCTCTAGTATAATAAAAGCAGTCTTCTTCCTCCCGGGAATCATAGCGCTGCAGTGTACAAGAAGTACAATGTATGACGTTTTACAAAATATGTCATAGACCAATATGTGGTTTAAACAAAGAAGCGTGGGATCAAAACTAGAAAAATTTGACGTTAAACGCTACTTATTTTGAGTAAATTGTGTCCTCCAGTGCAAAACTTCTGCTTGAAAATTGTGTTGCAATCGTGATTACATAAATATAAATCAATTAAGTTGAATAAAAATATGTCTCGAAGAAAAACAGCTACATATACATCACATAACCATACAAGATCTCAATGTATGCAAATATCAAGCGCAATTACAATTCATTATTGTTGGGCGAATTTCAATTATTTACTTACTCAGCGATTTTGATTTCTACTACGAGCTCATATAAATCGTAAGTCAAAATGCGTAACACCAGTCAGCTTAGAAACTGATGTCTGCAAATGCATCGCAGTCACGTTAGACATAACGTAGCCAGAGCTAATGATTTTTGGTGAAAAGAATTATGCAACATATTGCATCAGTGCATCACGCTCACATCTGCACCTCTGCTTCGTGGCTATTGTCCGAGCGTATTTGAGCAGAGGTGTGGCTCATTTGACTGAGCCAATGAGAACAAGGATACTGCTACCCCACACGACTGTGATTTGTGGGCAGATCCCCAAGACGTTGAGAAACAGCCATTCACTGACCATGAAGCACAGCTGCAGCACTGCGCATGAGCCATCGAAACAAAATATTGCGTTATTATTATCATGACAAAAAATCACCATCTATAAATACTGCAAAGTCTCTGACCGTTGCTAGGGAAGTAGTTAACGATGCTTCTAAAACAGCGCCCTGTCTATTAGTATATTGGTATTTTTCTCTTGCTTTGTTACATGGAAATAGGTTCTATGCGCAGGGGATGAATGACGTTAATTAGTGAATGCAATATAGCACATTAGTGTCATCAGTATGTGTGCGTGCGTGCAAAGTTTTTAGAAAAAGGCACAAATTTTCAAAATGTTAAGACATTAATCCAAAAATTTAGGTATGTAATTACTGCACTAGATTTCGTCCAAACCGATGTCATTGAAACGCGACAATCAGCTCGAACAATAAGAAAAGCACTTGTGCTGCAAACAATACCCCAGGCATTATTTAGGAGTGTTTGGAAAGCACAGGGAACTGATGTGAGGGAAGCTTGAGCGGTATTGTAAACCTGGTTGTTACGGAATGCGAGTTGTTATATATAATCAGAGCTTCGCATGGAGGGCGGGTTAGCGACGACGACAGTGCAATTATGTCAGTAGTTACACCAGACAAGGGTCTCAGAGATTATTCCCACTTGAACTGAAGTGTAGCTATATAACACAATGTATCGGGGGAATAGTGGTCTGTCTTCTTCAAGCCTTCCAACCGTCACCAGCTCGCCAGGATGGTCCTGGGTCGAGACATATCACGTGTCGCTGTCTGTTGTTAAAAGAACCTAATTTCATCAGCCTCCAGCATCATGCTAACTGCGAGGTCTAAGGTATCCGAAATGTCACCCATCATAGAGTAGAATATAAACTTATCTTGATTAACTAAATAGCCGCTCTCCTCCTATCTACTGTATGTAGTACAACCGTGTAGTATTCTATAATGTAAAATATGTAGATTAAAGCCAACGTATTTTAACTGAAAAAAAAATTAAATTACACATACACTTATTTGTTAATTTTACATTTTTGTGTGTAATTTCAAAAACAACTACACTGTGTGAAATTTTACTCAAATGTTGCCAGTAATGTGAGTCGGGATACACGATCCTACTAAAACACATAAACTATGCATCTTAATAAACAAACATGTACGTGTTTGATCGCACATTTTTTAATATGTGTAAAAACATATCAATGTAATGTATGTATTTCAACTGGTGTAGTACTTTACTGTACTGTCTTTGTTAAAATGCATAAATGTGTGTTAAATCTTAGTAGTTATAGAGAAAAATTTTACAGCTACAATAATGATGTAAATCAGCGTTTCTATCATAGTATAAAAATTAATAGTAATTTCTCCTAATGTTGAAGTTATTTTGCAATACGGTAACCGATGTTGTTAAACGCAATAACATCCCTTACATTTTAAATATTACGTATAGTAATTTTCACAGCTGTAATACTTGTATAAATGTTTCATTACACCTTCAGGAAGGAAATAGTGGTTAATAGGAAACTTACAAGCTCATATCTTTGTAGTTTTCTAATACTTTGTGTAAATTGTAGTGAGTGAGAGATTTTGGTCAGCGCTCAGCAACGAGGCCTTTAGGGCTGGTGAGGGGTGACATGAAATGAGTGTGGAGCAGCGCCGGAATGAATAGGCGGGGGAAACGGGAGATCACCGAGAAAACCCGCTGACCAACAGCATCATCCGGCACGATTCCCACATTAAAAAATCCGGAGACTGACCCCGGCGGGAATCGAACCCAGATCGCCTAGGTGGGAGGCGAGTGATCTGACCACTTTTCTTTACCTTATTTATTTATTTTGTAGTTGCATAATTATTGTAGAACAAATAAATACAATAGTTATCTTTTTTAAATAATAAATATAACAAACAAAAAGAGATAGCAAACAAAAATAATTAAAAATAAAAATAAAACTACATGCAGTCACCCAGTTTCGAATATGCGGCTTCACCTCAAGAGAGCACGAATCGTACTGTTTTTCCCCTCTTCAGAATCCATAGAGGATAGTGCTATAATACATAACTTAACTAACGAATTTTGTAGTACAAGGTTCCAAAGATCTGAGCGTATGCGTTGGACATACTCCTGTAAAGAAAGCGGTTCGTTCATATGTAATGTCGGGTGTATAACTTGTCCCAGTTGCCACATCACTGCACGTTGTCGCACATGCAGGAACAGTTTAAATGTCTTCATTTGCTACGTCCACCACTGGCCGACACATTATTGTTGCTATTCTTGTTTTCGTACATTTACATAAGGGCTGAGTTGCCGTGCATGCCATAACTCTGTGGAACGCTGTGTCAATCCTTCCTCACCACAGACATTTGTCACTTCTGGCGATTCCTTGTTTCTTTCTTTTATACGCCGTGTTGCTGATGCCATAATATAATTCGTAGAAGGTTGTCCTCATTGATGATGTTATATTGTTATCTGCCATTGCCTGGTAGAATTGCACAGTATTGACGTTTGTTCTAGGTAGACGGAGGGGAACATTGTGACATTCCTTCCTACGTAATACAAGATACACATTCCTAGAAGTCGCAGAGAATTTCACTGGGAGATCGCTTATTAACTGTCGTGTTTATTCACAAATAGAACGATACTGAGCTGGCAGCTTATTTAAGTGGTCAAACAACTGACGATTTAACGTGCGGGTTGTGTTGTCCATAGAATCGAATCTTTTAATAACGTTTGCCGCAAACAGCGCTTTTGCTTTTGTTATAATGTCATAGAGCCCCAACCCGCCGGCACTTGCTGGGAGAAATAGCTGTGGTCTCGCTACGCGAAATACAAAAGATTTCCGCAGGAACCATTCAACGTACCTAGTGATCAGTGCCTGGAGACTTTTAGGGAGCGGGATAAGGTGAGCCATACACCATAGGTTTGCTAGACATGTACATATTGCAATAAATTTGGTTTCCTAGTTCCAAATTCCACCATACATCCTCGGCATCTCGAGATAGCATCTCTCCAGTTTGTGTGTACCTTGTCTATAATTTTACATGTAAAAATTATTCCTAGTATTTTCTGATGTTCGACTCTAGGGAACAGGTATTTTCCGGGCTACAACCGAATGTCTCCATATAGCGCAATTAAAAATAATGTCAATATCTTGTTCCGAGCGAACAACACAAGTCACGTCGTCTGCATAAGCCGTGACGAACAACATGTCTCTGGAGATACGCTGAGCTGCCATGCTATTTGTCAGAAGTCTGCAAAATGGCTCTAGTCCGATCATGAATAATATCGTTGCCAAGGACAGATCTGTTTATATGAACAGAGTGTAAAATATGTCAATTTATCAGTGTCCTAGATGTTATTCTGGTGAATGACATTTTAATCAAGGCTATGATGTCCTCAGGAATATGCGTGACGCAAAACTGCTGACACATAGTAGTTGTGGTTGAGCTGGTCTAAGCTTTGTCAAAGTCTATGTGAAGTAGCCAGGTTGTGATGTAATATGCTGGTTTCTAGTGCTGTTAGACTTTGTAGTATGGACCGCCCTTGTACAGCACAGTTCTCACCTGGTCCGATCACACAATGTAACACACTTCTCAAGCGATTGGACAACACTTTCATGTTCTGCTTGTAATCAGTATTGAGCAACTTTATCGGTCTGTTATCCACCACCGAGCAGGGTGTACAATATTTCGGCACCAACACAATAATACCTTCACGGCGTTGTGAGGAAGACACCATATCACCCACGTCGCTTCCCACGATATCCCAACATTTAACTTAAAATTCATGAGGGAGACCGTCGGGGACCGGTGACTTATTAGGAGGGAGATTTAAAGCACTTCGAAAATTTCCGCATCAGTTACGTTTGTGCGCAATCAGTCCGCGTCTTCCTGGCCTAAAGTTGTCGAACTGTTTGCCAATATATCCGGGAACCTCTCGCATTGCACTCGGTCAGGTGTGAACAGTTGTGAATAATAGTCAGTGAAGGGACTGGCAATCGCATTTCGGGCGCAATGTTCGTTACCATGAATGTCTCGGATGTGTGATCGACAGCCGGCGTTGAAGTTTGCTCAGTTTAACCGACATATAGAGGCTCAACGGTTCTTCTGGTACTATAGATACGTCACGTATAAGGGTTCTGGCTCCGCTGAGGTGACGAATATGATGTCCAATATTTTACTTTTAATGTAACGAATTTGTTCTAACGTTGTCGGATAATTTCTGATACAGTTTTGTCAATCGTTTAAAATTTCCTCGTAAAAATATAGTATTGAGGCCCAATGTGCAGCAATCCTACGTACGTGTTCCTGGAAAAATCTTCGTATGTTCGGTTTCACAAGAAAGTCCCACCACCTACGTGTATTTGGGTAGCATTCCTTCCGGGCAACCCATATATGCCTGGCTATAGGAAATTCAGCTGTAATGTCTTCATCAGACAATAACGTCGTATTAACGTTTCCAATAACCTTTGCCACGGCGCCATATTTTCGTGTATTCTCTATATGTTATTTTCACCATGTGATGGTCACTAACAGCAACTGGTAGTACACTGTAAGATATCACATCATTGTTGCAGGCGGAGTATACATAAATCTATCTAAAGGTGTTTTAGTATTAGCGGCAAGACGTGTAAAGCGTGGTGTCGGACTAAGCAACACGTCCGTGACTTCAGTCAACTTTAACGGACGAATGATATCTAGCAACTGGAAGTTGATTGGGTAGTTCCCACCTTCGTGGTCCATAGAATCTATGACACAGTTAAAGTCTCCCCCAAGGACACGACGACCGTTGCACTGGAGAAATGGAACAATGTCGCCTTCGTAAAACACGTCTCTCTTCCGTTTCGCTTGTCTACCAGTAGGCGCATTGATATTCACTAATCTAACGTCTCTTATGTCCCCCACAATAATACGTCCATTGGGATGCCGCAGGACATTGTTCAGTTCGAATCCTGCTCGAGTCAGTATCGCCGTCCCACAATACTTAAGGCCGGTATTCGCATATACGTTCATTGAAACAAACTGTAAAATAGCCTCCGACACTTCTTCCTGCAAAAATAGAATATCAATTACGTTATGCTGTATTAGACACATTACCTCCTTAATATTCACACTATGTGACACACTACACACATTAAGAGTTGCTATTGTGAGTGTGAACTGTGAGCATTTAAGGTGATTTAGGGGACGTGCTACTTTCCTTATATGTTGCCGTCTGTACCGCACGTTTAGTAATTTCGTATGAGTCATGTATATTTTCACGAGAACCCCACGGACGACTATCGCTTGCTTTAATTTTTCGAGTACCTCTACGTTTCTTACTTAACATGGCAGCGCCATTTTCATTGTCACTCTTACCTGCATTTTCAGTGAGGTCCTGCTTCCCCCCAGCAGATGGAAGCCGAGAAGACCCTGCAGGTGACGATGGCGTTTGTGCTAAACTGGTCTCCTCGCTGTTCAAGACGGTGCAGTCAAGTCTTGTAGCTGCGTCCTCTTCGGGTATAGACGTCATCACCTCTGAAGCGTCCCAACCGGCATAAAGCTTGGCTCCAGCTGGTTCCTGTCGTCCTGGGTCGGCGCAATATCCTGATGCTCGAAGTTCCCTGTGCCACCATCGTCTGTATGTGACGGCAGCGTGTCTTGATCCATGCCAGGAGACGTGTGGCTGCTCGGCATTTCTCCTATTTCACGACGAGCGCTCCTGTCGTCGTTCTGGTCTTCTGTGTTCACATCCACGATGACGAAAGCACCGCTATCGAAACTGTCCACGGTATGTGTGACAGGCCCTAGACTTTGTTCAACTTCTTCACTTCAATCTCATGGCTCGGTCAAGTGTCGTTTATGTTTGCTCATGGTGCCTTGAGTATCTGCCAACTGCGTCTCGTCGTGTAACTCGGGCCGTTGCTAGGTGCCAGATGATGTCTGAAGTGTGCCGTATCAAATACGACACTACTTAAATAATATACTGTACTTATTAATTTTTTTTAAATTTATGTTTCTTAAATTTTGGATAGTTAATTTTTTCACTGTTAAGAATTTGTTTAATATTCTATTAACAATAATATGTGTTATTAAGTAATTTTAATTCATTAATGATATTTCAGCAAGTTCACTTTCAATTACTGCTATTCCTTCTTGTTACATTAGTTTGAGCCGACCCTAGTCGGGCTACAGTGTTTTTTCTTAGCAGGATAGTAGCTGCTGAGCTTTACATTCCTGTCAGTTGTTCTGTCGTACCTCCGTCTTTATGCCACGTGCTGCTGCCGTTGTAGTGCGTGATTTCTGTGTTTCACCGCATGATTTCGATGCAGTTTAGCGATTCTGTTCAAGTGATTGTCGCATGCTACTGTGCTTCAATGTGCACTTTGCCGATGTTGGTACTGTTGCTAACGATTTTTCGATGCTCATTTGTTCAACATTTCTGCAGCTTCTTCTGTTGCATTTCTCGACACTTTGCCGCCAACCACCGTATCGTCAAGATGAATGTGTTTGGCTATCCTGCCATTTTGACAGATCTTGGCACTTAAGTTGCCATCGTATATCTTTATACGTAATGTAGTTAATCAATATATTGTGATGTAGCAAAACTGTAGTGCTACATTTTTTAAAAATCTTTCTTGTGGTTGTTTCATCTGTAATTTCGTCAAGTGATTCTCTTCGCCCTCGTCTGGTGAGTAATTTTCCTACGAGAGGTCTTATGCTCTATTTAAATTTCATCTTCTTTACTTTTTTAGTAATTTCTGTGTAGTGAGGGTTCGCGTCCAGGCTGATTTACGTCCTGGCCTATTCTCGACCCGGCTGATTCACGTCTTGCCCTTTTCTCGTCTTGGCCTATTTACATGCTGGACTATTGACGAGCTGACCTGTGGTCTCTACTACAGACGTCCAGTCATTCTGGCCTATTTTAGGGCATTTTCCTCGCTTTTTCGTCTTCTTTTGTTTCACCGCTGTAACTGGGAAACATGAAAGCACCCCAGCGAGCTGTACTCTTCTACTTCGGGACTTTGAACAGATAAGCCGCAACTAAATTTGTATTTTATTTTAATCTATAATTTAACTGCTGTCACACTTACCTTTATATGTAATATTTTGTACGTTTTTAATAATTAAATTGAATTTAAATACAATTAAAATTGTTATAAAACCCTAACGGATGCATCTAATTTACTTGTAATTTTGTTTTTATTAATTTATTACGTCATTGATTCGGACGTACAGTATTTATTTAGCCTATAGAATGGGCACTTATTGTTCCGATAATTTTTTTGTGAATTTAAGAAAATTATTATTGTATAATCAATTCGCTATTTACATTTAGCTGTGCCTGCAATGTTTCAGCTTTTTATAATGTCAGTACAATTTCAGTACTAATGGACTATTCTTCGATGTTAATATTTTTGTTAAGTTTATAAAAAAAGAAAACAACAATATTTAATATTACAGTAAATATTAAATAATCATTTTGAGATACCACACATTTCAGAGTTCTCATTTAATATATTTTCCTCTGGTGTGTATTGTTTATTATGGCGAGAGAGCCTATTTGTTTAGTTATTTAAATAATTATATTTTATTGCCCGTTGCGTATGGTAGCCCAGTATTTATTTAATCGTGCATTGCTTCCACTTTGATATTGTTGTTTACAACAGCTTCCTATGATTTTGTGTGTTTGTTAATGTGCCACCTTCTGTTCTCTTCTTGTTTTTATTGGTGGGTATTTTTGTGTTTATTTTCCAAGGGCTGTTAATTTTGCTTTACGATTAATGACTATTTAAAAATAATTAATTAACCTACCATACGCACTCGGCGCAAAAGTGGCAGGAAATCAGTGTTGTAGTTTCGTCTTCCGTGAAGAAAGGATTGGCTGCTGTCCTGTCGCGGTGTCAGTACATTCCATGTCTCGTCGTGTTCATGTGTTCTTGATATTTCAGTTTAGGACAAATATAACAGACATCTTCACACCGACTGCGAGTCTTAGGCTGGCCATCGTAGAGCACGACCTTTTATATCTGTCAATCATAATATGCGACGGTGTATCTTTCCTCAGTTCAATTTGGATTAGTCGCACCCCGGTTTTGGCGTAATAGGGGTATGATGTACGCCACATTTCTTCCATCAAACACATGCAGTACTATACGTACATTGCCATGAAGTAATTTTCCCATTTTCAATTTCTACCGGCAAATTCAATATTTGTATGGCTTTCATATTCGGTATTTCTCTATCTAAGGCGACAGCTATAATTTCTCCTGTGGACCCCGTTATCCCCGATGTCCCTCCGGTGGTTTGCAGCACGTGATCGACATGTTTGCTAGACGTAAACTTCAGAAACACACAGTTACAGTACCCGTCCAGTTGTATTGCTTACAAGGCGTCTTCCGGGACTTTGAACACTCTTTCCAGCCATACATGAATATTAATCGCCAGTGGTCGCGACGCGAAGGCAACGCCTACAATATTCTTACGTGTACAATTCATGTTACTGTATCCGGGCACTGACTTACCTCACGCTGTTCGTCCCAATGCGGTACCTAAACGTGTACTCGCTTCGACTGCCAACGCCCGACTATGTGATCTTAAGTATTATGTATAGCAATTTTCACAGCTATAATACTTGTATCAATTTGCTTTACAACTTTACAAAGGAAATAGTTAAGAGGAAACTTACAAGCTCATATCTTTGAAGTTTTCTAATTACCTGTGTAATTTATAGTGAGCAAGAGATTTTTACTAGCGCTCAACAACGAGGTATTTAGAGTTGGTGAGGGGTGACATAAGGTGAGTATGGAGCAGCGCCGGTATGAATGGGCGGGAGAAATGGGAGATCACTGAGAAAACCCGCCGACCAAAGGCATCGTCCGGCACGATTCCCACATGCAAAAATCCGGGGCCTATCCCCGCTGGGAATCGAACCAGGATCGCCTTGGTGTGAGGTGAGTAATCTGACCACTCGGCCTCCGCGACCCTGTGTAATTTGTAAAAGACGTTAATGGTGATGAATTGAAACTTGTGTTTGAAACATGTATACAGGTATCTTCAATATCAATGTCTTAAAATACTTAAATTCTGCTTATAACGCACGATATGACTATGCAAACTACCTCCTGACGTTTGGGGTTGTAATAGTGATTTAGGCGCGTTCACTAGTTTCTGTTGTAAAGATAAACTCAGATCAACTAAAGGATGACAATGATCAAAATTGTGAGATGACTAGTTGCCGAACATTATTTTTGGAAATTATATATTTTCATAATATTAATAGTTGAGTTTTCTATGGAAATCGTTAAACATATTGTTACAAGTTTAGGCAAAAACTTTATATGTGGGCAATTCCCATGAGTTATATTGGGATAGAGGTCTTATAATTATAAATAAAAGAGTTAAATTAAGTGCTAGATTTAATAGCTCACAAATCTACGAAATACACAAAACAGCAATCAACTATAACTTTCACAACACAATTAGTTACGCACACAATTACTCCTGTGTCACAGACACGTTAATTAACTTTGGCAGTTAAAGCAGAAAAAAATGTCTGTCATCAATTAATTAAACACTACAAATCACAATAAAATTCAGTCATATATCCAATCAACAGTCTCTCAAATAGTGACAGTGTACAACCTTAATAGTCCGCAGTGGTGATGAATCGTCGTGTGCTGCGCAGCACCCCGAGTGCACCGCTGTCTTCACTCTCGAGGCTTTCGGTTCGACTCCCGTCGCGCACCTCCTTCTTCGCTCGTCAGCCCGCCGAAGCAGTCCTCTTGGTTCGCCCAACACTGCTCCGAAGGCAGCCGCCTGCCGCCTCACAGTAGACTCTGACGTCACCAAGATGTCTTCACCAGTCTATCTCCACAAGCATAGCACCTTCCTCTAGCACGACCAATAGCGAACTCTCCCCGAATTTGTCGATTCAGCCCTTATATACTAGGCAAAACAGTAGGGGAATTACCGCATCACAGGTGTCTAAAATTAGACATTTCATCACGTTTCGGACGTGATTCAAGTCACGTAGGCCGCTTCGCAGGGTAAAACCGCAGTTGGGACAGGTATCTATGACGTAGTTTCGGCGGGATTCCCACTATGAGACACCCGGGCTTTGAGTCATGGGCCAGCCCTCAAGGTGTTTCGACACAGGCCCCATCTAGCCCGCCCTCAGAAACACAGCATGCAACAATATATTAAATTTCTACTTTGTAACATTTTATTTTGCTGTTAGTATACCAAAAGTACCATTATCAGAGAGCATTACTACAAAATCTTAAGTCAAAGTGGATAAGGATAAAAACAGTGTTAACGTCCAGATAAATTTCACATACGAACGCTGATGTAGATAGCACACTCAGCAGCAAGAGAAATACAGTTAGCTCTCCAAGATGCGTTCCTAAAGTAAGATAGTCAATTAATTTTATTACTAAGCGAACTATGAATTAAACTGTAATAATCCGTTGGCAAGACGGCAGCCAAAATTCTGAAACATTAGTACTTTTTGTTAACGACTAAGTTTAGTCTAGTACTGCATAATTAATAGGTAGTACGTAGAATCTGAAGGTACATTTGTGGTCTTCTACATTATTGACTCCGGGGTCGTAGGTTAGAGTCACATCAGAAAAGCGCAGTTAATAATGTACCAAAATATATTTGATTTAAGAAGAATACACTGTATGAAGTACTACTTTTACGTATTGCGGTTGTAAGACTGCGACAACAGTGACCATTGTTGTTTATGTATCTGACAGCATGTGTAATTTGTGCACAAGCTTCATGTTCAAATAGTGATTAAGTAATCTCGTTGTAAAACAACATAAACAATGATTGAGTAAAAATACACTTATGTTGATAGAAACACTGCTGCCACATACATAATGTGTAAAATTACTCATAATTGTTATTACATTGTAGATAATTTAGTTTATTTAGCTGTAACCCTCACATGAAGCATTATGCACTTAACTAGTTTAATTACAAAGTGCCTACCTCTGACAACAGCCAACCTAAAACATTTTAGTGTAAATCTGTGGTTACATAAGAGAGTGCAGTACAATATAAAGGCATTAGCATACTTAATTCAACCTGAAACCTTGACCAAGTATCATGACAGTGAAAGTAGCTATGAAGTGGATGCGACACCACATCGATCGAGAAAATTTATATTGTGATTGTAATTTCTATGACAACTTCACTGACTTTTCAGCGGTCGTGAAATATAGAGCATAGACACGATGACGCCGAATATGAAGTACGCATACTTCATGAAGTTGCCTAGTAATCAGAGCGCGGTCTATGCTGCTATAAGCATGGCAGAGATGCGACATTGAGTGTACAAATACTCGTGAAGACTTAGAACTGTTATGTGGCACTCAGTAGAGAGCTGAGATGCCTACTTCAACTAACAACAGCCTAGGTTTGCGGAGAGGATTGTTTGGTTCGCGAGCTCTGACCTCGTAAGCTCACTGTCAATAACTATCGTCCCTTCGCCGCATTACCATGAAGTCGTCTTGCTCGAGTGCATTGTATTGTCCTTTATCAGATGTAATACAGCATCACCAACAACTTCACTTGCTCGCTCCTCAACTTTGCAGCACGTCTCACGTCTCGCAATCACGTACTCTGAAATTCTTTTTCCTACATCCTATTGGAGATGAAACTTTTAACGTCCAAATTTCATTTTATGCGTATTTCCTTAATCTATCTGGTTTAAACTATGCAACACGCGTGGATATGATCACATTACCATACACAAATAGATCTATGGAGAAATAGTCTTCCTACTTTTCTTGTAAGGTTTTTATTGAGTAGTTAAGTGTATATGGGTTGGCATAGGAGGGGATAGAAGATAACTTGAAAATCGAACTTATTTTGTAAATTTTAATTACATTGCTTACCCCTGATATTTTGGACCACACTTTCAAAACAAATTCACTAAAGGTCATGTTATGAATATCTGAAAAAATGACGAAATCAAGCCCAGTATTTCTATTTTGTGTAAAATTATTTTACATTTTACAACATTTCAATAATTTTTAATGGTTAAATTTGAAATATGTTGTAAGGTAGAGTTTCCATAATGGCAAATCTATACGAATTTATATTTACTGAATTACACGGTGAGTAAATTTAAATAAAATGCAGAGTCATAAACGAGAAGAGTGAAGTAAATAGGAAATGGAGCAGCGATGAAGAGCACGAGTAAGGAAAGCAAAGCTCCACACAAAACACATGTTAACACAATCTCTATTCTCTGGAAATGAAATCCAACTTGTCATGTAGACACTCAGTAGTTCAGCACAATGTATCATAAATGTTGTAGTTATTTACGCAAAGTAAAAGTATTTCACCGTTTCAGTAACCATGACATTCTTAACAGGAATTACTATGGTATAAACAGGTACGAACGTTGGCCACCTACTGTTCAAAGAACGCAATTAAATTAATCAAATAATTTAGAAGCAGTTGAACCAACAAACGCCATTAAATTTGGTCGTGGGGTCCCTTTCGTGATTCGTTTAAATTCTTAGCATTTTCGTATCATTAGATAGCTCCAATGAATACACTGGGTGGTAAAATAAAAAATATGGTTAAAAGATACAATCATTACTTAAGAGAACGGTCTATTGCAATTTTCATCACAATTTTTTATTTTTTATTTGTACCTGATATATTTTTATTATTTTAGACACAAAATGAGACTAAATTTGGCTTTTAAGAAAGTTTTTATCTCTCATAGTTTTCGTGTAATGGCTTGTTAAAGTCATATTTTGTATGTTCCCGTTTTAAGGTCAATCATTACTTAAGGGCACTGTCTACTGCAATTTTCATCACAATTGTTTATTTTTTATTTGTACCTGATATATTTTTATTATTTTAGACACAAAATGTGACTAAATTTGGCTATTAAGAAAGTTTTTATCTCTCATAGTTTTCGTGTAATGGTTTGTTAAAGTCATATTTTGTATGTTCCCGTTTTAAGGACAATCATTACTTAAGGGCACGGTCTACTGCAATTTTCATCACAATTGTTTATTTTTTATTTGTACCTGATATATTTTTATTATTTTGGACACAAAATGTGACTAAATTTGGCTATTAAGAAAGTTTTTATCTCTCATAGTTTTCGTGTAATGGCTTGTTAAAGTCATATTTTGTATGTTCCCGTTTTAAGGACTACCTAAAACCAACTGATATACCAAACTCAAAAAAATCACAGTGGATAAAAACATTGCAGACTACAATGTCATGCTTATAAAAATAAAAATAATTATTTGTGTTTTTTAAAAATGCTGAAACTGAAAATAACAATTTTAAAATTCAATATATTTTTTAAAAATACAAATAATTTGTATTCTTTATTTTATCAGCATGACATTGTTGCCTGCAATGTCTGTATCCTCTAAGATTTTTTTAAGTTTGTTGTATCTGGTGGTTTTAGTGTAGTCCTTAAAACGGAAACATGCAAAATATGACTTTAACAAGCCATTACGCGAAAAATATGAGAGATAAAAAACTTTCTTAAGTGCCAAATTTAGTCACATTTTGTGTCTAAAACCAGAAAAAAATATCTGGTACAAATAAAAAATAAAAAATGGTGATGAAAATTGCGGTAGACCGCGCCCTTGAAATATGATAATACCTTTGAATGTTTCTTGCAATGAGACAGAATGACAACCTGTATTATTGTGGACATACGCCATTGCGATATTATGTCGTCCCAGAAATCTTAGAAAATGACTAAAAATCAAAAAAGGAATACGAAAAAAAAAGCTGAGTTGGCTGTAGTCAACACATCCATAAACAAAAACAACAGAACATGAAAGATCCCTTAAGGAATTAGTCAACAACAAATAATAATAAAAACACGATAAACAACAAAAATAAAAGTCGAAATACAAAACAAACTAATATTGTAAACTCAGGACATCATAATTAAGATAGCACAGACAATACTGGAACGAATACAATAATTGACGCAAGACAGGATAACAACGACGACGTCACGTATAATACACAACGATGAAGACACAAATGAACACAGCAGATTTACAAAGACCGACTTTTCACGATGTTTCGGGATCTGACATTTGCTCCCGTCTTTAGGTGAAGTAATAGTGAAAACTTTGTTCTGCAGAGTGTGTCGACATTATGTATGACCAGTGCAGTGTGTGCCAGTGTTCCCAACATCAACATTAGTACCGCTCTTCGCCATGGATTACAGCGCTGCATCACAGTGAGGCAGAACAACCAAACATGCGGTCATAGCAAGAATAAGTGGTATATGCACATGTATTGCGTATATTAGATTATTTGTTAATGTTAATAGGAAACATGTCCACATTTTAATATCAACAAATCGTAAAATGTTTGGCAAACAATATGTGCATATATTGGACGCGTCTTCACATTTGCGAATTACGTTGATAAATAACTGTTGCTCTAAATTAAACCTTTACTGTTTCTTTATCAACTATGTAACAACAAATTAGCTATAGGAACATGATAAATCGTGAGTTCATGACGTAATATGGAGAATGTACAATAATATAAATCAGAGAAGAAATAAGAAACATATTATGTAGAAGTAATGTGTTATGTAATCTGATGCACTATAGTACTAGCTGAGCATATGTAAATAATATAGATTGTATGATGTACACAGTCAATAGAAGTTAAAAATGTATATATTGTTAATATACTATAGCTAAATTAAAGCAATCCACGTGATAAACAAACAAGATAAAGCCTAATATAATACACACATTGACGTTTAAACTGTAATAATATACATAAGAGCAAAAAGTTATAAAAAACTTTGTATCTTAGGAATCGCATGGGTAGAAGTACCAGGAAAACAGTAATGTACATAAATAAATGTAAAAAGTTCTCCCAAAATTCTACGTTACTCACTATATTCCTGTTAATTGTCACTTTTCAAACCTTCAGTTCTGGAATTTTCCTGTGTAATATTGTAGCACTTCTGGATTGATTGAGGACGAGCTTTTTGGTGACAAGGGCTTGTTCGAAGAACTAACTGGATCAGATTATATCAACAAAATATGCAGTAGGTCCTCGTTTGTAGCAAGCCTATTAACCTATCTGCATCTTCTTTCACTATATCGTCGAAAATTCTTATTTCTGGATTCCTGAGCTTCTTCGCTAAGCATTCCAATAGGTAGTAAAGCTACGTGGACGACATTTACTCGGTAGTGTTTCACGTACAATTCTGCTGTCTCCGTTGAATACTTTTCACAGGCTGCAGGATTGACAGCAAAACCGCAGGAAAGTGTGCACTGAATGAAGTCATTGTTTACAGTTGATCAGAAACCTCTTCTCATTGCGCCAGTTAATTTTCCACAATTTCTTTACTTTGTAAGCAATTTTCTTTACCACTGCACACAATTTTTTGTTATCACTGTCCAGTCTATATATGTGTTTGTGCTAAGCATTGACATGTGTAATAAAAGCGGGTAATGCCTGCACAGTTACGTTTTTCATTTGCAAGAAGATACACTTATAAATGAGAAATCGACAGAGACATAGTTTCGCTTGTGTGTACAGCAACACAGTGAAGTACAATAAAGGTACGATAGGAGGCTATGATTAGCTTTATCAAGACATAGTTAGGTGACTGTGTGCAAGCGTGCACAGACGAGAATTAATGTTTGCTGTTCTAATTTAATTTAGTTTTCTGTAGCAGACGCCCATGACTACGCGTACATTTAACATATTTCATCAACGACATTTCATGGAACACTTTCCAGTGCACTTTTGTGCACGATTCATTAGGACTTTTTTATATCGCCTATTTTGTCACTTAAATTGCGTTAACATATAGATGTATGAAGAATCTACATATAATTTACGTCTAATACAAAAACATTATCTTATTACTTACACGAGTAATTCATACATTTAACTTTTTATATATAGCATTATTTAGTGCAAATATTTACGTTTTGACTGACTTAAGGGTCTTTTTGTAAGACGCGGAATATCGTCCGTTAGCAACGACTCCTCTTTCCTTATCTTAATGCATAAAACATTTTTTTTATTTTGCTCAAGACTCTCTCCTTTCAGGAATAATAGCTTCCAGCTGCTAACAATATACTTTTGTTTTAGCCGTTTTGGCCGCGTTTTCGGTCGTTCTGCCCCACTGTGCGTTGGTCAAGCATCCAAGAATGTTCTGGTTGATTTCATGTCACCTTGTTCGTGATTGATAGATGGCAAAATGCTATTCCATTCACTTTAAGTATGCATGTGACGAAACAGAAGATAAAAAAATTAGACTTCATTGAGGTTAATTAAAATGTGTCCGGACAGTTCCTGACAGCGGCCAACAGATAAACATCATCTGAATGACAAACACGTACAGTGACAATTCCGGCCAGCCAAATAATTATCTATCCGAATACCAGGAAATAAGTAAATGGGTTGGCGGGAGAAGGGGGTTAATAATTCGATTCCTCTCACACTTTTCCCATGTTTGTGACTGGCAAAGCAGTGCGTTTTGGCTTTACAGACAAAATTACTTTGGCGTGTTTCAAACCAATGTTTATTTAACTTATTTTTATTTTTTGTATTTTATTACCATTGTCTCCAACGGTATATACGTGAAAACGCATTGTCAGTGGTGACATTTTAATCCAAATTTTGTACGTAGGCTATGGTTTTGATATGTTTCTTCAATTCCTCAGTGTTTTCGTACATTTCGTGGCTTCTTCGAATTTTTAATCGATACTGACATACAACTTTTTCCTTGTTTCCCTTCTAATTTATGTTTATCTTCATGTACATAATATATGTGTTTTCGGCTTCACTCTTCAGGCAAGATCTTGTATCTTCTGCTGTGGTTTACCAATACACGCATTTATTTTACTGTTTCAACCCTTTACTGCATTATTACTTCGGTGCCTTCGCGTATAACAAGTCCATAGCTGCATAGGTATGACTTCATTTTCAAGCCACTAGTTTATCAAGTAACCGAAGAACTTTTATAGTTTTCAGTCTGAGGATGCTTCTCAATGGATTACCTTCAGGTTTCAGGAAAGCCAGAGCTGCACACATCTGGATGCTCAGTCTCACTTCTTCGTTTTCTTTATACTCATTCGTTAAACGTATGTTTTGTACCTTCCTCAATAGGCACTTCTTCATGTGGAAGAAACAGCCATTGATATCAACAGAATGAAACACTTCTTTGAGTACCGATGTGACCGCTGACTCGCAATACACGCTTATTGCCTGGGGATTCCACTATAGAATTCTCTCCACCACCAACCGAAACAGGCCAATGTAAGATTTTTCACCTTGTTTGATAGCAAAGCAAAAATAGCAGGAATCATGTTCGTTTGATTCTTTCTCATTGCTTCGTATATCGGCATGAATAGTGTAGACCTGTGGGAACTGCTGGCTGAAGCTTCTAAATGTATCATCCATGAAGAAGTAACGTTGAGTTCTGTGACACTCTCTTCCTTTGTCACCAGCTAAAGCAATGAGCCTGTCTTCTCTCCCGTTATCTGCCATCGTTTATATTTAAAATATGTTCTGATACCACAACATCTTGACGTTCAGTAGGTGCTTCCAATGAACCTTGTGCCTGGTAATTATGTCGATAAAGAGTCCGCTTAACTGACGACGCATTTGGTAATTCCGTCACGAATTCGTATCCTTTGTCGTTTAAAGTGCCCAAATCGTCAGAGTTCACTTTTGCCACTGTTGCACTTTCTTGTCGTTTTCCTTCCTTGGCTCTAAATACAGATTTTATTGCTTCAAGTTTAGCAATGTCTGTAAAACATTCGTGATTGACACATTTAAATTTCTATTTTTGTAGTAACTAATCTCCCCCTGCAGTTTTTAGTTCTTTTTTGCAAGCAAACCCACGTCACCGCACCAATAGCATTGACACGCTTCCTTCGGTAGGTTCGTCTACCATAAAACACTTCAGGCTTCCCTTTCTCAGTTTCAATAGTTTCCATGCAAAAGTTTCACGTAAGAGCAGCTGAGACTGACTGAATGATAAACAATCGTTTGTGCGTGACACGAGTAAGAGTGTGGAGGAGGGGGTTGTGGTGCGTCAACAAGCAAACAAACAACATATGTGCTGTTCATGTCCGCAATTGTCACTGGCTGTATACGAATGTTTAAACTCCTCTTTACTTTGCGAGTCAGTGGCCGTAATTGTTGCAAATTTCCCCATGTCCGGAATTGCCAGTGGCCGGAATAGTCGCACAAACAAATTAAAACATTTTCAGCCAGTAAAGCACGGAATAAAAAAAATGTATGTGTGGAAACCTTGAATGGTATTGTGTTGGTTGTATTGTCCGTTTACTGCTGTGGCTTAATTTTTGTTGAGTTTTATGTTGTATAGGACCTCATGTATAGCGCCTTTTTTATCTTGTATAGTTATATACTTGCTTGTAATTTGTGAAAGTTCTTTGTACATGTGACTTTGTTATTGGAACTAGGCTGTTGAGTTTACAAATACCACTAAAATAAACAGGAAGTTGCCGGCATAACTGATAATCCTACTTTCCTCAAAACGCATGCAAAATTAACTCTGAAGGTTAAAATCGTTTACGTACATCATGGAATATTGAATAATATTATTAAGACATATAAGAAACGGAACATACAAAAATAAGTCATATTACTCAACAATATGCCCGTACCCCAGTTTGATTTAAGCGGAGAAAATTTTTTTTCTGACACGTCTTTCTATCATAAAGATAAACAAGAAGTTATCAGCTTAACTGATAAGCCTAATTCCCTTAACGTGGATGCTAATTATTTATTAAAGATAAAGTCGCTAACGTAACCCAGGAATATTAAAAGATAATATTGATTTAGACGTATGATACACGATATATACAAAATTTATATCAGATTGCTAACTAATATGCAAGTAACCAGTTTAATAAATAGGGGGAAATTTTTCTGAGATACCTTTCTCTCATACAGATAATTAAAAAATAGCAGCCATTATCATAATGTTGCAGATAGATGAACGAAATACACAAAAGTCAAGTAAGGTTTGTATGCAGTATGTGTATCAAGATTGAAGAAATGCTGAAAAAATTGGAAAATATGAAGGCAGGATAACCGAAATACACAACAGTCAAGTCAGCTTTGTATACGGTATATGAGTACAAAGTTTGGTAACTTAATTATATATATATATATATATATATATATATATTTCCTAAGATTTGTAATACTTTGCTAAAAAAAATTGGCCGCCATTTTGAAAATATGCACACACGATGAACGAAATACACAAAAGTCAAATCAACTTTGTTAGTAGTATATGTGTACCAAGCATGGCGAAATACTTGAAAATAATCCCCAAGTTATGTGATACTAAGCTGAAAATATACAAATGGTCGTCATTTTGAAAATATAAACACAGGATGATTGAAATGATCAAAATTCAAAACTGCTTTGTATGTAGTATACGTTTACAAGGTTGGTGAAATTCCGAATAATATTTCCTAATATATATGATATTATGCTAAAAAAACGAACATGACAAGAATATTGTGTATTTAGTTCATTATGTGTTCATATTTTCAAAACGTTGGCCTTTTTGTAATTTTAGCATAGTATTACGTATCTTAGGAAATATGTTTACGAATTTTACCTAACTTAGTACACATAGGCCCTATACTACAATCAAATCTGACTTTACTTTTGTTTTTCGTTCATACTGTGTTCATGTTTTAAAATGGCGGCAGTATATATATATATATATATATATATATATATATATATATATATATATATAGCATAGTATTACATAAGTATTTTTCAGAATTTTACAAATTTGGTACGCACAAAAATATGTATAAAAATAGATAAAAAATATGTATAAAGCACACTTGCTTTCGTGTATTTCGTTCGTCATGTGTTCATATTATCATTATGGTGGCCATTTAAATTTTTTAAACATAGTATCCCGTAACTTAGAAATTTTTTTTCCGGAATTTTTTCAAACTTGGTACATTCATACTGCACACAAAACTGACTTTACTTTAGTGTATTTCGTTTATCTTGTGTCTCTATTTTTAAAATTGCGGCCATCTTTTTATACTACATATCTTACATATGTTTCCAGAATTTCATCAAAATTGGTACAAACATACTGTATACGAAGTTGATTTGTCTTTTGTGTATTTCGCTCAGTCTGTGTCCAGACTTTCATAATGGTAGCAATTTTTATATTTTTTACAAGCTATGACTTATCTGATAAAATATTTTCAGGAAGTTAATCAAACTTGGTACACATACTACATACAAAGCTGATTTGACTTATGCGTTTCTCGTTCATCCTTTCGTGATGTTTTGAAAATGGCAGGTATTTTTTTCTTAACGACAGAAAGACAACTCAGAAAAAAATTTTCCCAATTTTAGTAAACTGGGTACACATCTATTACTTAGCAAGCTGACTCATTGTTAGTGTATATCGTATAGCATGCGTTCAAATTCAATATTATTGTTTAATAATCCTAAATTACGAGTCGATTTTAACTTTCAGGGTTAATTTGCATCCGCTTTGAGGGAAATAGGCTTATCAGTTATACTGGTAACATCTTTTTTATTCTATATACAAGCAATTTAATTCTACAGTGAAATGCTTTTAATTTGTGAGAGAAATGTTAAAATATGCTTGAATTATATACCTAATGTTTTCTTCAGCAACCCTGAGCGTTGGTACCAAGTAAGCAAAGAGCCTAGAATATACATGTCAAGTTTAATATAACGATACAAGGGGAACACTTCTGTTAATATTTTATATTATTTATTATAAATATTCATGTAGTTTGAATGTATGAAACCGATTATGTTCTGCACTCAAATTATTGTCGAAAACTACTCTCGTCTATTTTGTGCGTGAGAGATTAAAGATGAAGCATACGATTACACGCATTTGAGAAGAAGTTGATATGGAAGTTTTGTAAATGGGAAACTTTTAAATTTACTGGCATCTGAATGTGAATGCAAAAATTCTTGTGAACTTGGAATAATTTGAGCCAAATGCTAGAGTTGACGACATTACTCGGAATTAAAATTTTGGTGTCGTATTGGTTGCACAAAAATTTCCAAAACAGATTTATGTAAATAAACGAAATATATTTTGTTTGCATTTACTTAATGTCTGAGTTTACTGTTAACTGGAAATCTGAGATATTGGAAAAAAGAAAAAAAAAAGTTGATTCCTTGCCTTAAAGCTATTACATATTAACATCTTGGTTATGAAACTGGAACACATTTTACACGTCTATATAAAACAACTCAAATCCAGGGTTAATTTTAGCCGCTCTTGTTGATTAAATTATTAATCAAAGAGAACAGAACAGATTTCGAAGCATGACGTTAAACGTAATTTATTCGAGTTATATTATCTTTGAAAATGTCGGGCCTACAATGCTCTCTCCAGGGATAAATAGCTGAAGTAATTAGTTTTCAGATTAGAGATGTTGTTCTATTGGGTCCGTAGTTCGTGAAACGGCATAAAATATTAAGTTTGTAATTTTGTACTGTCTTATAAAATGGTTGATCTAAACCAATAAAAACTATTTAATTTAAAACATGTGTTATGAAATGTCAACCATAAAACACTAGTTGTATTCGGTGTAATGGTTCCTCACGTAATTATATTTTTTTCATTGTTGTGCTATCTTACAAAAATCGTAAGCCTACTTTAGAGTAAGCCTGCTTAATTTAAAACTTGGATAGTATTTACTAAAATGTAAAATTTGGTTTCATGAGATCTAGTAGATTACGCGACGTAACTTTGCTCTTCAAATATTTTCATAGCTAGAATTTTTAAAGCTAATCATCTGACGATATCAAAAGTTATAAATATCGCATCGAATTGCTAATTGTATCTGGTTTGAAGAGATTCGCGTCTTGGATTTGAAACGTTATGTGAATGACGCACAGACACACAGACACACAGGAAAATATAAACAGACGCACAGGAAAATATAAACAGGCACACAGGAAATTATAAACAGACGCACAGGAAAATATAAACAGGCACACAGGAAAATATAAACAGACACACAAGACAATATAAACAGACACACAGGAAAATATAAAGAGACACATAGGAAGATATAAACAGACACACAGTAAAATATAAACTGATACACAGGAAAACATAAACAGGCACACAGGAAAATAGAAACACACACACGGGAAAATATAAACAAGCACACAGGAAATTAGAAACACACACATAGAAAAATAGAAACAGACACACGGGAAGATGTAAACAGACACACGGGAAAATGTAAACAGACGCAAAGGAAAATGTAATCAGACACTGGGGAAAATGTAAACAGACAAACAGGAAAAAATAAACAGGCACACAGAAACACGTACCTAGAAAACGACACGGACATAAACACTCAGGAAAACATGTCTTGGACTTCGTTTTCCCTACGAATGTACGAAGCAACGGGAGAGTAAGTTTTTAATAGAAAGCGGCAATTGAAAGAAATATTACAGTTTTGAAAGTTGAAATACAGGCTAAAACGGACATGTGCATAAGTGATATTATGAAGACAAACAGACGATCTCAGAAAAATCCATCGATGACAGAAGGCTCGACGCTGTTGCCAATCCCACCGTCGCTAGACAGTCGCAGAAGCAGATTGTCGGGAGCGAGATTGTTTGGCGTGAGGCGACACCTGCCTTCTAATTGGGCAGAGAGTACGACTGTAGAGCGCATACATTAGCAATGAAGCAATTGCGCTGAGAATGAAGGAGAAGGGGTGTTTAAAAACGAGGCGGGCTGCTTTCTGCTATCAAATTACAAGAGAAGCTGTCAACTAAAGTATGCCTCGACTTTCCTGCTAATAAGACTTCACTGTTGGCACCACTCTGTGTTATGACGTCACTTTATACTACTAGTACTGACTTATCAGTACTGCCAACATATATGTTCTTGTTAGTCACATCACGCTTCACAGTTTTTACAACATCCTTCCTTATAAGTGCAGCTTACTATCGTTCTACTATGTTGCACTTGTATCGTCATTCATTCGTATGACCAGGGCCATGATTTGTGTTGGAAAGAGTTCTGCAACATTTGGTTAGAATTCCTGACGTGCTCATCTGTAGATCTACTTCATGACAAGTGATTTCACACTTGTCTTGATCTTCTACTGGCAGATAACAGCCGTATGGTGTCACAATATTGGTGCAGTCTAATGAGATGCGTGTCTTAACCAAGACACGTCTCCAATAACCACGAAGCAGAACTACAGATGTGCACGCAAGACACTGAAACCAAATGATGCAACAATCTTCTCGCGAGGAACTCTTGCTGCTAGAATTTACGTTAGGAATTTAGTTATTTCTTCAGCTATATGATTTGTTAGATACATTACGCATAAGTCACGCGAATAAGAGTCAACCAGCAAACATCACAGTCATTTCACCGGAGCATTAGAAATACCCGTCCTCCGTAAGTTCCCGACTTCACCTCACCACTTTTGTGAACTTCTTGATACGCATCATTGTGCTAGGTATCTTAACGATGAAGCAATGGTGCTACATTTCCAGTGTGATTAGACATACCATCGAGGCTGAGGTTTATTCAGAGGGAAGATTCAAGTTTATGTCATCACGGTTAGATATAGAAATTGTTTCAAATACAGATTGTTTGATTAAATTGAACTATGCTGGTTTACATAATCGAAATCATTTGTGCACGGCAACAACAGTATTAATTTTTCCTTCTTCGTACTTCAAAAATACATACTCTACGTAAAACCACAGCTAGCATATCAGAATGAGCGACTTAGTAATGATTGCAGCCCACCATCACGAATAATACTTGGTAGAAGCTACACAGGTTTGAGCATCGGCGTGTTTAGCAAGGAGGAGCAGACAAACAGCGTCAATTAACGGGTACACGTGACTAGCCCTAAAATCACTAGCGCCCTAAAATCACTAGGCATGAAATTGTATCAATTCACTAAGTAGTTGTTAAAGTTAAGTTAAAATGCGTTATTCAAATAATACATGAAAAACGACATGAAATACAAAATAATACCATTGAAATACAATAACACATAACTGAAAGAAGTTAAATTATATGAAGGATTGCGTTTACATTAATTGCTTATGTCGCATCTAAACAGTGACGTTTGCACAGTACAGTACAATTCCAACGAGCAGTTTTGCAAGCACACCTACCAGTGCAACCTCTTTGACTCTTACAATTAGATTTATCCAATTTAGTACCTGCCTTTGAGGCAATGGGAAATATTTTCCTTACAGGAATACATGATACACTGTCTATTTTCTGAGTCCAGCCCCAGTATTCCGGATTGGGGACTAGCTGTTGACTGTGCTTACTGGTACACCATAATCCCGCCTGGTATACAGCCCGCTTGGGTTGCTGGAGTAGTGCGTCCTTCGTTGGTGGGAGTTTCTCCATCGACTAACTATTCTGACAAAACAGCTCCTTCCTGGCTTCATTCACATTGTCTGATTCACAGTTCTTTTCATACAATACTACGATGAAGGGTTCTAGTAGTTTAAAATTTTCACTATCGATATCAAGTTGTGTGTAAGGGTGGAGTGCCATGTATTTAAAGACATTCCACATTCCATGCCACACATGTTGTTTTTTTTACCTCACCCAAAAAAAATGTTGATTTGGTATCACATCCCCTGAAATTGTGAAATCCAGGGAGGGCTAAGCATTTCTCTACGCCTAGCTTATCGTAGATATCTTTGTTAATATAAGTAAATGTTTTACCTGTACCAAAAGCAACAAACTCTTCAAATATGCAGACAAGGTCATCAGGGGATGGAACATGCCAATGAGGATCACCACTACGTCCGTATCAACCGTACGCACCATATAGTTAATACAGCCATTCAATAGTGCATCCTGTAAGTGAATAATTAGTCTGGTGTCTGCCTCCTCGTGGTCACATGCTGAAAGGGACCTATCAGTTCCCCGGAGAATAACTTTGGCATCCCATGTGACAACAAACCTTGCTTTCGGGATGTTCAACATTTGTCTATTTGTTTGAAATGAATGCAAAAAATTCCTGTTTGTTGGTGGGGTATTTTAAGAAATCTTTCCACTTAATTGGAATTTTGTTCCTTCCTTCACACTTTCTCCTGACATTCTTACTTCGCTTTTCTCTTGTAGCATCTTTGAGGCTGTTCGGAATGTATTTGTCCCACACTACATCAACTTATTTGCAGCTTTCTAATTGAATATATATGTGTGGAATGAATACTTGATCAGGATAATCAATAAATGTGGCAATGTTGGCAGTGGGGAGGGAGGATATGCACAGCAGCGGATCCATTGAGAAGTTTCACATCAACATAATCAAGATATTCATTTGGGGAATCCTTGTTCAGAATGGTTATGAGATCAGACTTATTTCCAAAGCGCATATTTCCATCGTCAGATAGCGAAGGGGAAAAAGTATGATTCTCACGGCTAAAGAATGAAGTCATGTCACACTCTCTATGCTGCATCACTATGTACAGTTGAGAGAACAGAGAAACATAATTCTTAAGTAATGATATGTTTCTCTTATATTTTGTCTTTCTTTTATATACAGGAGTTCTTAGTCAAGGAAGATTATTATTTTTTATTGGTTCATGAATAGAGCGAGTATAATATATTATAACTGAATAGCAGTACTTGTCATACTAATCCTGCTCTACACTCTGAACTGTCTGCACTGTATTTACTATACTTTCATCTAAAACATTTCGTGTGTCAAGAGTTGGTAATTCGTCATTGTCATCCATAAAGATATTTCCAAAGGCTTTCATCACTAAATATAGACTCAGTGATTGCTCCTTAAATGTTTTCTGTGTAGAAAATCCCCCTTTATGATGATGATGATAACTTTTGTCTTGATTTGGTATATCGGTATATTGAAATTCCTTCAATAACCTAGCTTGCTCAGGCCCTGAGACCATCCATTTTCTGAAGGCTGAAGGATTTTAGTTCAGACCAACAGCACTTCCTGAACGCTTGACAACCTTATTATTTTGCTCATGTGCTTAGTCGATTGGTATATTTGAGAATCAGTTCTTGGTTTTGTGACTCACCCAGTGACCCTGGTGCTCAAACTCCTCAAGAATGGAAAATGGATGATTCTCCAAATCTCGGATATGTTTTGGGATCCGTCGTACATAATTATGATGGTCGAGAGCGAAGAACCAAAAGCCACGAATTTGAGGCTTTCCACATACAGATTAATATTCCCTTCGCACAGCGATCTGATGAAAGTGAGGCCCAGAAGCTCCGTGTCCCAGTACTGGAATGTAGGACTCTATTTTACCATTGCCTTTCTCCATGTAACCTTAGTTTCATTATCATGTGGCCTTCAGTGAGTAAGAAAGCACGCTCCTGCAGTTTTGCCGAAGCCAATTCTGTCACTTGGTGAGAATGTCTTGTTCGAGTCACATGCGAGTCGAAAGGAATGAGTCAATTGTGCCTGATGAAGTAATACCAGCTTCAGGCAATGTGCAAGTCCATTCTGATTCTTCCAAGCAGTCAACAAAAGTTTTTCACATCGCCATTTAAATATGCAAGCCACCAAACATTACTATAAACGTTTCCTCTCCATGAGTATTAGGCCACTTCCACTGTGTGAACTTGGCTAGGGCATACAATGGTGCATCAACAGCCAAAACGGGTATCTGTCCAGAGTTGAGATATCCTTTTGCCCAATGCATGACATTCATTCTATGGTTCATCATTGAGGCTGTATCTGCCTTCTCATAGAATGTGGACAACATCTGACTAAGACTTGTTTCATGATCTTCTGATACATTTTTGGAGGCATGAAAAGCTGACCAGGAAACTTAATCAACTTTTACAAGTGCGTCTGCATTCGGAAGTTTGCAAGCATACTGGAGCCAATTGCTTTCATCCAATTTCGCAACTTCGGCTGTGAATCATTTGAATGCTTTGGGACAGACAAATCGGTCGTCTACAAAGCCACAACTGGGACAGTGGAGAATATTTCTGGTATCTGATGATTCTTCTTTAACAGCCAAAGACAGACTCATCTCTCTCTGCTTCACCCACAAATTAGACAACATAAGAAACTGGATTAGACTCATACCAGTTCCATGAAATGATCTCACAGCTGTCATACTTGGATTGTGGTCTTAGTTATCAATTGCACCTACAGTAAAGAGTCCTTTTTTTAGCTGAACTGGTACCACTGCTCCTTTCTCACGAAAATCCGCACAGGTAGCAGTTGCAAGCAGGCTCTCAATTTGAAGAACTCTCTCATAGCTTACACTGAGCCCAAATTTATGTAGCTGCTTGACAGTTTCTTTGGACCTGATGTCTGTGTGAATATTCATTCTGATGTAAAGGGGCAATGGTGGTTCCCTTTTTAAGGAATGCTGGTATTTAGTAGATGCAGACACGTGTTTCTTGCAGTTAAAGACAATAGTCTTGACAGATTGTGAGATTCGCCTGGAAATATATATATTTTTGATCACTTACATAAGCACAATTCAAAATCATACAAACAAGGGTCTTCAGAAGAGTTGGCACTGACTGTTCTTGACAACCAGAAGGAAACTTACCATTGGAGTGGAAACATCTGTAACTTGTAATTTCTTTGCGCACTAACTTGGCAGTCTTAGCTAACAAAATATCATGTTTGAAATCACATGAAATGGCCTGCTGCAACATTTCTCGCATGCCTTCTTCAAACACCAAAACCTTATTCTTTCCATCACTTTGTTCTTGTGCTTGTGGAAAGTATGCTAGTAGTTTCTCCTTCAGGCTGGTTCTTTCAACCTCCTTCTCAACACCGAGGATTTTTAATCGGTTCTCATACAGCTCATAACAACAGCTGTATAACATTGCAAATGGTATTTGGCATCAAAGACAACGAAGTCACTGGCTTCTAATGTTGCCAACAACCAGGTTTTCTGCAGTTCTGTTGTCATTCTTCTAATGCTCGTATCAGCAGTTAATGTTCGAAATTCATGAAAGAGGCCATTGCTTTCACGACATAACCAACAAGCCATTTTGTCACTCGCTTCACGCCGAGATCATTTCTCCATAGTTGAGCTGCCTCCTGAAGTACTTCCCCGCTTTTATTGCTCTAGCCAACTTCAATTTGTTGAACTTGACGTAACAAGATTTGTGCTATGACCCATGAATTTTGGACTAGTTCATCCACAATCATGTCGCTTCCAAAATTTACTTTGACTGGCAATAAGTCTAAAATTATAAACTCATTCACATTGTTCAAGAAAGACCTGTATGTTGTTGTCTTGTCTTCGATTCCATGTGCATTGAGCGGACACTTTAGATTTTCTGAAGTTTCCTGACAGATAATGTACGTGTTCTAATCCATCTTGTGTTATAATACAATCTGAAACAAAATACAAAACATATTTTAAAAATGTGAACACACCAGACACCTTGTGTTATTATTCAATCTGAAACAAAATACAAAAGCATATTAGCAAATGTGAACACACCAGACAAAACAATTAATTGGTAAATAGTTTGTAAGTGGTACATATATTATTGACAATTAAGGGTGTAACAGATGTGATGGTCAATAATTCACACATGGAAAGTACTGGCCAAAAGAAGCTACAAATGTCCAATAAACATGGGTCTGAAAATCAAAAGTTGTGAGTTCTTGTAACAAGTCGAAATGGGAACCAACTCCAAACGCGTTTGGATTCCTAGGTAATTACGCTGGTATCTCAAGGTATGGGTTCGCCTATCAGGTTGTTGACGCATGTGCAACTACCCCCCTCGCTCCCTACATGCAGTGTGCCGTACAGACAATCAGTTACGAAAGTAAAGGCACCATGTACGGAGGTTACACTAATGAAGAGTATGCCGACATGCACTTCATGTATGGCAAATCTAATGGCAGTGCACTTCAGGCTGCACGATTGTATGAAGAAGCTTTTCCTCGCCGCAGGCAGCCCGACAGACGTACATTTACGAGGTTACATCAGCGCCTTCGAGAAAGTTGGAGTTTCGCACATCATGTACGAGAAGGTAGACCCAGATCCATAACACCTGATGTTGAGGAAAGGGTGTTATACATTGTACACGAACGTCCGAGTACTTCAACAAGGAGGATTGCCATCCAGGAGAGTGTGCTGAGTCATATGAGTGTGTGGCGGATTTTACATCGTCAATTACTGTATCCGTATCATCTCCAGCGTGTGCAAGTTATCAACAGTGCAGACTTCCCTCCTAGCGAGAATTTCTGCCAATGGATGCAACAACAGTGTACTTTGAACCTCCTGTTTGTAAGCAGTATTCTGTTCACGGATGAAGCTGGGTTTACCTGTGACAGCGTTTTCAACTTCCATAACTGTCACGTTTGGGCCTATGTCAATCCTAATGCGACACACATGTCACGACATCAGCAACGTTTTTCGTTGAACATCTGGGCCGGACTGCTCGGAGACCGCATAATTGGACCACACTTCCTACCACAGAGACTAACCAGAGATCGGTACGGGCAGTTTCTGAGTACTGTACTTCCAGACCTGCTTCGTGATGATGATGTTCCACTGAACCAACGCCTGAACATGTGGTTTATGCATGACGGTGCTCCAACACATTTTCAATTACGTGTTGCTGGCTTCTAACTCGAATGTGTGGTCAATATCGGATAGGTAGAGGAGGACCTGTGCCATGGCCTCCAAGGTCACCGGATTTAAATCCCATGGATTTCTGTGTGTGGGGCCATGTCAAAAGCCTGGTCTATGCTACTGAGGTCAACTGTCTAGAAGAATTACGCTTGTGGATTAAAGCAGCCTTCCAGCATTTACAGAATACATCAGGACTGCCTGAGAGGATTCGCAACTCGTTTCAGAGACGAGTTCAATGTTGAATTCAGACGCATGGGCAACAATTTGAACACCTTCTTTAAAGATTAGAAATTCCATGTGTTCCTACATACTGATCAACTGCAACAAACAATGTGTTCTATCTCAACAACGGTTGATTTCCGGACCCATGTTTATTGGACATTTGTAGCTTCTTTTGGCCAGTACTTTCCATGTGTGAATTATTGACAATCACTTCTGTTACATCCTGTATATATTCTGAAATATTAATTTAACTGTGTAGATGTATTTCCTGACCCCAAACGTGTATACTTAGACACCAAGTTTGCTGTCCTAAGTGATTTAGAAGCAGAGATATTGATGATATACCATTATTTAAAAATGGCCACTATAAATACCAAGATAGCCGCCGGTGGAGTTGGTTTCTATAAAAAATTTCAAGCTAAGTACCTAACTAATACCTGCAAAAATTTGGTGCGTTTGTCCGGTGTGTCCACATTAATGCGATATTTGCCATTAAACTGCCCCACTATTAGGGCTAGTGACTTTACGTTAGTGATTTTATGGCTTGTGACTTTAGGGCTACTGCCTTTAGGGCTACTGACTTTAGGGCTACTGATTTTAGGGCTACTGACTTTAGGGCTAGTGACTTTAGGGCTACTGACTTTAGGGCTACTGACTTTATGGCTATTGACTTTTGAGGCTAGCGACTTTAGGGCTGTTGGCGGTGTGAAATGATTAGCTGTGAATTTAAATATGGAACCTTTTTCGTTCGGGCATGTTCGTGAGTCCTTGCCTATAGTGGGTGTGGGCTCTGGTGGTAGCAAAAGAGCCTGTACTCTATTTCCTAAAAACATCATCTTAATAAATAACTTAAGATCATGTATGCATACGTAAATTGATACGTTATAGCCACAATGAGCTATAATGAATAAACTGTATTTTAGTACTGTATGAAATTTTTAAATTATTCACTTGAAAATTATTCAACCAGAATATTCTATATCCAGAAAAGTTCGACACAAAATATTCAGAAGTCGTTGTTTCATACTGTAAAAGTAGTAATTTTGGCATAGTTAGCCTAAAGTTTTATAACAATGTCACATAATGATGCCATAAAACTTTTAGAAGTTGGCAAAATTGTGTAATCATAATTAAAGAAAAGAATGAAAGAATCGCTTTGACGGACTGTTAGTTGCTTATTAGAGCATTTAAAATTTTAGCTGCTACGCGCCAGCAATTCTTATTGTTGCTTAAAGTGTAAGTTGTCGGATATTATTATACCAAGGAAACGTGATAAATAACTGGAAGAATAAAAATATTACTTTGTCCCTCTAAACATATTAATTGAAATAAAGCTAGCATGAGTACCAAATCTCTGCTCAAAAACGAAAAAAAAAAAAAAAAAAAAATGAATATAGCTTTACAAAGTAGAAACTAATTTACCAATCTTTGTTAAGAATGAGTATTTAAAAATTAAACAAAGCCGTAATTCATTTCCTTAGCTTTTCGAAACATTAAAAACATTGACAAACCTAAATTACGCATCAGAAGCAACTGCAGTTACTAGTGTATGCTGGGATGCTGTACCGTTTTCTGTAATAATCTTTTTAAAAATAGAAGTACCCTATTCGATATATTATTATGCATTGTATAGCTGAATGATGCAAATAAAAGATGTAAACTAAACTGTTTAGCTAGTATGACACATGCCACATAATTCTTTTCCATTTATATATATATTTTTTTTTTTAGTTTATGTGTCGGTCAGACTTCTACAAACGTAGTACTGTCAAATTTAGGAAAATCTAATAACCAGACCATCTTAGTGAAATCGTCCGTCGAGAAATTACGTCTTCGATCTGCTTCTAAATAACTTTCACACAGTAATTAATATTTGATGTTAAAGAGTTCACTGACAGACTGACATGTCAAGTTGTACTAACTACTAGAAATTTAAAAATTAAATTTTTGTGTGGATTCCCCTCGATTGGTAGGCAAACATTAAAAAGTGATTTTTTTTCGAAGAATCGTCGATATAGCTCGTGGCGGTCTACTGTCGCGGTTTTGACCTCATAAAATATCTACTAGCCAATTTCAGGATTTTTCGAAACTCGTCCTTTACAGGGGGTGAAAATACCTGGAATGTGTTTTCGATTAATTATCAATAGCTATCCATCCCTACGGAATACATAGTTGATTTTTGCTTCAAAATTATGTTAATGTATGTACCGAAAAAGTGTGTTTAGAAAATGTGTTTTTTCATTAATCGTCTATACCGCTCGAACACAATGGGCTATCTTCGTGAATTTTACTTTAAGTTTATATATATATAAAACAGTTTAAGGCAGGGCTTCAAGACGATTCAAAATTCAATAGTTAAGGGGTGAAAATATGTGAATTGTATTTTGGATTATTCCACTATGCCTAACGAACCGATCGAGATGTCGAATTTACCTTTGCTTCAGAATTATATCTGCGTAATAACCCAAAATATTATTTAAGGAATTTTTCCGAATTTGACCCAATAAGGTAAAAGAGCCGAATGTGTTTTTGAATTTTATATATATATATATATATATATATATATATATATATATATATATATATACACACACATATATATATATATATATATATATATATATATACACGCACACACACACAGGCTCCTCGGAACTTCTAGCTATCAAGGCGGTGCTTGCACAGGTTAATGTTTACTGACATACCTAAACTGTAATTTATTGATTTTTCGAAGTTCGATATCTAAGGGGGTGAAAAGTGAAAGTGATGAAACATTGTGAAACGTGTTTTCAACTAAACTTCGATAGATCACAAACCCAACAGGCTAATGTAACGGTTTCCGCTTCAAGTGGACACTCGTAAAACAGCTTTTCCTCTGATTAAAGTGTTTTTTCCGAAATTCAGTCCATAAGTGCATTCACGTGGAAAAATGCATGATTTTATATTTATACGACGTAGTGTTCGTTTTATAAACGTTACGTGTAACTACATTTTCCATTTGTGAAACATTTTAACTCTCATAGTCTTCCTATAACGGAATTTTTTAAAGTCAAAATTTACAAGTTACGGAACAGGCTGATAACAAAAAGTAACTGATATGTCACATACTATCTAACTTTAATGTAAATTTTATCATTCGAGTACGTCTGTTGCAGTTGGTTTTTTTGTATGTTCCCGTAACTTACAAAACTTGACTTTGAAATGCAACTGGGAATACAGTGAGAGCTACAAAATTTCCACAAGCGTAAAACGTAGTCACAAGTAATATCTATAAGTCTAATATTATGTTGTACAAATATAAAATTGTGCGTTTCTGCCACGTGAACACCATGATGAGGGTGAAAAGACATGTATGCACATATTTAGGATAAATTGTTGGTAACCATCGAACCAATCGATATATAAAGTTTCTTTTCACTTCATGTTGATGAATGCGTAAATGCCTGTCAACAGATTTAGGAACTTTTATAAATTTGAACTCTCGGGGCTTTGCAGGAATGAAAATCATTTTAGAATTAATAATCAATTCTACTGTAACTCACTGGGTTTTCGGCGTGAATTTCACCACAGCTGGATATTTTTACCCTTGTTTAACACGTAATGGTAATATTTTGAGAAATTCTACCAATAACTGGGTCAAAAGGTGTAAAATTTACTTTCAGTTGCTATCCAATTTTGTATACCTAACTAGTTAAGATATCGATATACTTGTTTCAGTAATATTCTCGTCTAAATACGAACAATAATTAAATCAGTTAGTATACTGATAAAATAACTCTAAATCACCAGAAGGGAAATGCAGACCATGGTAACACATTTCCAAACAAACGACCCAAAAAAAGTAAACACAGCCACTGAGAAGAACAATGTATAGAGAAGTTTGCATTCTTCAATTATGTTGTTACGTATTCTTGTACAGCCTTTATGATTCAAGTGAAAGAATATTTAATTTTTAATGAACTTCTAACGGTACGAACGTGCCCTCACACTGTCATCAATGGTTGCGCTCAAGGTAAACAAGTAGGCATATCATGTGTATTACTTTATTATTCTAATAGTCTCTCAAATTCAAGGTCTGTTTAGCTACAACTATAAATAAGGCTCGGGACAGTTATTCAGAATAGCAGGGGTTGACTTAGGTCAGTGTTTCACGTGGATAGCAACAGCTACTTAACCTGCCGTAGGGTTGGCTTAACCTGCAACTTGGTATCCGAACACTTAATTGCCAAGCTACTAATAAGGCGTACGAAGAGGTCCTTTAATTGAAGTAAATATTCGCTGTTATGAGAAATACACGCGGGCAATGCCACGGGTGACATAGTCTATTATTTAGAAAATGAATGTTTGTTCTTCTATGCCGTCCTATAACTTTCACACGACTGCGATAAATTGTGGTGAGTTGTGCGTTCACACACGAAGATTCATGAAAAAAAAAATGTTTTAATTTTTTTTTTGGGGGGGGGGGGAGACAGAAGGAGAGAACGGGGTACCCAAAAATTTAGAGAAATAATAAAATTTGGTGAAAGGTTCTTCCAAAAAATATTAGTTTAAGTGGGACATAGGGGGTTCTAAACACGATACACTTTGATGAGGTGTGCGTGCAGTGGAGACGTAACAACTTGATAATAACTAAGAAAGTAATATATGTGCCTTATGAAGCGGATAATTTCGATAAAACTCTTTGTAAGTAACTTACACGGAAAAATTATGAATTCGAGGGTGACGGGTATCGATTCCTCTGCACACACAAGCGCGGACGAACTTTTAATAGTAATGCATAAGGAGAACAAATACATCAGAGTTATCTAATGCAACTGATACTGATTTAGGGACATCTTTTGAATCTGGTATCATGGTTTCGACTTCTTCATCTGTCGAGCACAGATACTCTATATTGTGGATGACACTGACAACTGATATTTGAAAAGGTATGTTGTCGAAACTAGTAATGAACATGTATTTATTTCACGTTTGTGGGCTGCATTATTACTGTCAATTTCGTCACAAATGGGTCCTATCAAATTATTTTGGTTTTCAGTAACTGTCATTTGAGTGGTGAGCGGAAAGTGGTGGACGTACTGTGAGTTTAAACTCCCGACTAGCAGATAAAGATCTTGTTCCTCTGGTTGTTGATTTTGTACAGTAGTCACAGTACCGATACTGACACATCATAGTTACACATATCTGCTCTCCAGCTCGCAATTAAGTATGTGCTGAAGATGGAAGGTAAGTGTCGTGGCTATCCTTTGGATTGGATAGAGAACATCTCATAAAAGGTCATACCGCCAATGATTAATTATATCCCGTGTGAGTGTTGTTCTAGTAGACACGCAGCATACTTATATGAACTGATTTTGCTTTAGATCTTCACGTTTCTTCTTCCTTAGTAAACACTTATGTTGAGAAAAGCGAAAACTCATTGTCAAGTGCTCTGATCATATTTAAACTACACTGTAAAAATTATTTGTAAATTCAGTTCAGCGATGCAATGGAGTGTTAAGGGAGCGGTCTACTGCAATTTTCATCACCATTTTTTTATTTTTATTTCTACCAGATATTCTTTTCTTTATTTTAACACAAACTCTGACTAAATTTGGCTCTTATGAAATTTTTTTACCTCTCATAGTTTTCGCGTAATGGCTTGTTAAAGTAATATTTTGCATGTTTCCGTTTTAAGGACTACACTAAAACCAACTGATATACCAAACTCAAAAAATCACAGTGGATAAAGACATTGCAGGCTACAATGTAATTCTCATAAAAGTAAAGAATAAAAATTATTTGTTTAAAAAAAATATTATATTTTTAAAATTTTTGTTTTCAGTTTCAGCATTTTTTTAAATACAAATAATTTGAATTCTTTATTTTATGAGCATGACATTTTAGCCTGCAATGTCTTTATGCACTGTGATTTTTTTGAGTTTGGTATATCAGTTGGTTTTAGTGTAGTCCTTAAAACGAAAACATGACAAATATAACTTTAACAAGAAATTACGCGAAAACCATGAGAGATGAAAAAAAATTTCATAAGAGCCAAATTTAGTCAAATTTTGTGTCTACAATAAGAAAACAAATATCTGGTACAAATAAAAATGGTGATGAAAATTGCGGTAGCCCGCGCCCTTAATGTTGGTATGGTAAATTTGTTTCCCGTACATCAAAGGTAGCGTTTCCACTCATTTTTAGTAAACAGTCAACTGTATACTTATTTTACCAGACATGTATAGTAACAACGCTGATAAATTTCTCCGTCTACAACCTGAAGTATGTTAAGTGTGTCGTACTGTGTACGGGTTAAAACTTCCAAAACTATTTCGGAAGTTTTTACAGTGTACGAAAACTGACCTGGATCCCAATATATGTGAATACGCTATGTTAATATCTAATCTTCCCGTTGCATTTTAGAAGCTCATTTTTGTGATGATCATGTGGAAATATTACAGCAAATTTTTCCCGAATTCATCCAAATTCCAAATAGTTGTCTACATTCACCACTGTTCGGGCAACTTTTCTACTTACTAAGCAAGCTGGGTGGAATTAAGAGGGTTGCTGTACTGTTCTAGTTTCTATCAAATTCTTTCTGAAATAGCTTTATCACTCAAATTTTAAACTATACTCCTACTTTGTGTGACACCTAAATGATGTCCTTAGTAACTTCAGATATATGAATCTAGGCATTTTCTAATTAGGCCTAACATGACGTAAGACTAGGAGCCCAGATTTTCAGTGTTTAGGTTTCCTGGAAATCCCAATGATTAGAGGTACGTCAATTTCGCGGATTCATCTGGCAGCAGTCTAGACTTGTCAGGCTTAGAACCGTACAAGCAGGTAGCAAGCGATAGCACTTCGCATTATTTCCTTATTTACTACTGGCTTGGAGCAGTCAAACGCGTATCGTAACAGCCGCCAGCAAGTCACAGACATGACAATGAAGTATACATAATTGGCGTTCAACCTGACCTGGAATGTATCTGCGAAATTTACGTATCTCTACCAATGATATTTGCGTAAATATCGCCGTACTTCATTTTAGTAGACCTGATGTACATGTCACTCCAAATACTAGCACATACACTTGGGTAGTGAATCATTATATGCTGACTTTCATTATGTTTTAAAAAAATAACAATAATCCGGATTAACGACAAAATAGAACAAATTAAAAGATTTCAGTTTACTCACTTCTCTAGGCTCAATTACTTCGGCCACTGTGCGTAACATTCACTCCTTTGTGACAAAGTAATTTCATGTAACTCGTTGCTGTTTCAGTGATAAATATATTTATACGAATTTCTGTGGCTAAAGAAGGCGCGCGGTCGACTATGCTACGCGTGGTAGGATCTACCAATCCGCTTGAAAGTTTTTAGCATTAAACTTCGTGTGGTACCCTTTTGTGCAAATTGTCCAGATAAAATAGCTGAATTCAAATGTAAATCGATGGACTACATTTCTTTAACAGAAGGAGTGTTCGTTTTAGAATTATAGCATGTTAGTTCTATACTTACATAAATTAACAATGTTAAATACGGTTATGGGTTATGGAACTGTTGTACTGTACGCCTACTTATTAAGTTTCAACTATTAAGTTCAACGATATTATCCACTACTGAGTCTTTTAACGCGTTGTGCAGACGGCGCGTAGTTAGCGATAGATTTTGTAATATGTTCGCGTCGCTTCGATGATTCACAGTGCAGGAAGAGGGAGTTGTAGTAGTTTTCGATTAAAGTCGTGCCTTGCATTTGTGAGCAAAACTACATTACCTGACGGTTATAATACACCTGCGAGGTTACAGACGACTCTTTAAGTAACAATTATGTACGTTGAACTGAGTCATTCGTAAGGTTTCAGAAGCCTATTTATCGGTAGCACAACATGATTTAATTTATCACATTACTTGTTTACATTGGAGTGTTAAATACACATAAATAGTCATTGCAACCTTGGAAAATATTAGTTTTATGAACAAACATGCAATTTTAAATTTATAAGTAAATATATTTTAGGGAGCGAGTTTTGGTATGTGATTATTAAAATGAATGTATATTGGATAAACGTTTTAAATTAAAGAAAAAATTCTGTCCAAAAATAGATAAAATAAGATTACGTTTAACAAGTCAGTGCTCAGCTATTCCAAAATCATAAATTATTGAAGATCTATACTTCAAGTCCAGTTACTTGTCAGCATAGTAGTTCTGTTGTGAAAAGTTAAGTCGACTGCAATAATTGCTATTAATTTGTGGATATGTTTGAGAAGTATAAAAACGTGTTTTAAATTACCGGTGAAAAATTTACTTAATCAATTTACCGCCTACGAGAAGAAAAATGTGTCTTTTAAATGGGATATTTTAACAGCGGCAATACCTTATAAAACATCTATTGCATAATACTACAATTTTATATTAATTTTTATCATTGATTTCGTATGAAAATATTTTAATGCAGCCATAACTACTTTTAAACTGCAAAAGTTTGTCTTCAACTCATACCTTATTATCACAAACAAAAACACAATATTTTGTGAAAGTATTATGTTTTTGGCTCCGCACATAACTGTAATTCCGGACAAGGAGACATCTGTGAGAAAGCGTAGTAACATCTTGCGTTCTTTTTCGATCACACACGCACATTTAAAACTGAATAACCCGAATTAGGTCTAGTGACTTTAGGGATAGTGACTTTAGGGCTAGTGACTTTAGAGCTACGGACTTTAGGGCTACTGACTATAGGACTAGTGACTATAGGGCTAGTGACTTTAGGGCTAGTGACTTTAGGGCTAGTGACTTTAGGGCTAGTGACTTTAGGGCTAGTGACTTTAGAGCTACTGACTATAGGGCTACTGACTATAGGGCTAGTGACTATAGTGCTAGTGACTTTAGGGCTAGTGAATTTAGGGCCAGTGACTTTAGGGCTAGTGATTTTCGGGCTAGTGACTTTAAGGCTAGTGATTATAGGGCTACTGACGCGGGCCCAAATCAACGGCACTCAGTACGTGAGTGTAGCACTGTCACTGCAGTAGGAGTATAGTTGTTCATTTCTCGTATATCACCCTCGTTATTTATACGCAGTCAGATAGTACCCAGGTTGACTACTTCAGAACATAATTTATGTACAGTCTTCGATGTACTATAAAAACAGGAATGAATTCAAATAGGCTGAAACTGTTAAAATACACGTTCACCTTTCAGCATATTCACCGCGCAGTTGTACCGGTGCACCAGTTTTCCAATATCTTCTGCAAAGAAAGTTGCCGCTTGTTTGTTGAACCTTGTTTCTTTATACCGCCCGTGTGTGATACGCCAGCCAGATGAATCAAATGTTGTGATAACAGTTTCTATATGGCATGTCCATGAAGTGATACCAACTTTCAATTAAAAGTGTTTAATCACTCTCCTTTCAGCCCAGATGTGACACCGTGTGACTTCCACATTTTCCCCGATGTTAACAAAGGGTCTGGAAGAACGACACTTCAACATCGATGACGAACTGCGGGACACTGACAACGTGGTTTAATGCATGCGGCAACTTTTATTTCATAGTTTATAGGTAAGCTGGTGCAATAAGTGTCTCAATATGAAACGTGATCACATTGCGAAACAGCTTAAATAATTACTATATTTAACAGTAAATACATTTTACTGTTCATTCGCATTCTTACATTCCGTCGGAGGTTGAAAAAAAAAAAAGCAACTCTCGAACACTTATAAAATTATAACTGCGCATGTAGCGGACATTAACGTTGTCTGACGAGTTTTCTCATGATGCTACTGATCCTTCTGTACTTACATTTCTTCGCTGATCCGTATACTCGCTAGAGCTCAGCACATTCCTGTATAAGACTCCCTCTACTCTATTACCTCAGCACAGTGTTACACAATTAAACATTTCATTATAAGTAATTACCGGCCACTGATATTTAATACTTACTTTTTATACTTCCATCTTTCTGCTACTATAATTTTAAAGAAATGATTTAATTTATTTAGCACTGAATTGCCTTAGTGATAATATAAAATCTATAATTTGTGTGTTTGAATTTATATATATATATATATATATATATATATATATATATATATATATATATATATATATATATATATACACACCTAATTCGTAGGACTTTATCAACCTATATGGTTAGCGTAGATCTTAAATAGGAGTGCCAATCAGCTGCAAACTTCTCATCAAATAAACATCTCATTGAATGAGTAAAGTAAGACAAACCTATAGACATCTCGGATTCCGCTATTACAACTGATAAATGTTTACGGTTTATTTGTAGTAAATGAAATATATTTATTTAAATCGTACTGATACTTTCGTAAAAGTTAATTATAAATTAAAAATTCACAAACCCGTACTTTGGTCTTTGCAGACTTAAGTAAAACACCTTTGATGATACATATTAGAAGTTATGCTGGATATGTATGAGATTATTTAATTACTATAATATTTGAGAAAATATTTATAGCATCCTCTAATTCATGAATCGAAACACGTACCTCAGTGATGTAGTTTCGTTTGTAACATTGTAGCGCATATTGTAGCAGAAACTCAACTCGTTCTAGCGGTAGGAAGAACACTGTAAACTGTTTATTTCGTACGTGTCTCAGATTCATTTGGTCTGTCTCCTACTGGCGGTGAAAAGTCATGTAAACGACATACAGAGTTAGTTTAGAGAATGTTGTACTTGTAAATTCAAAAGATTACTGTGCCAAAAATATAGGACACCGTACTACAGGTTCAACGCTCACTTTCTGGATAATGTGTAACAAAGGAAAATCTGTAAACACCACAACACTAGTTTCTTCATAAAATTATTTCATTGAATTAATTATTGTCATTTACATTGAAACCCAATTAAAATCCATTAAACAGTATTAGTACAATGATTTATAACTACTCCACAAAGTATAAAAACAAGAACGATGGCATTAAACAAATACAATTGTGGAGTGGAAAAGTTAAATGAGCTAAGCGCCAAAAATTTTATTTCACGTTAAAGGCAAAAAAAAAAAAAAACAGCGCTGCAAAAGCCCGTGGACATGTTGGGACGGCGATCTGTAAATCCTCACAAAATCTGTCAGGAAAATTATTGAGACTTAATTTTTCAGTTATATATTGGCATCGACACCTAGCTCGCTTTGATGTAAGAAATTCAATTTGTTCTTTTTTGGCATTTACCTCCTTTAGCATTTCCACTCCACAATTATCCTAACAGTTTTCGAGACATATTTCTTTTGATGTCACATGCAACATACTTTAAAAGAAATATTACAAACAGACATTTTTAAGTACTTCACTAAGCCAATGATATAATTAACCGTGGCAGTCTGGATAATTTTTATTTATAGGGTTTTTTAGTCGTAATATAATTTTGTCTAAAATAAGGACGTAATGTTATTACGTCTGTAATTCAATTTTACAGCGACAGGCGTAATTCGTATTTGTATGTATTTTTGTCTGTCACACATTACCCAAACGCTTAATTATAATTCCTTTCTATTATTACATTAATAATGTGGTAGTCTACCTACGAGAGCAGTTGATGTGTTCGCCTAGTAAACATACTTTAACTGACATAGCGGCACACGACTATGACGTCACAGTGCCCTTCTTTTAATCCAATATTATTTCCTCATCTGTAGCTTCTAAACAATGTAGCGACAATCAGGAAGCCTCAACCATGTGTTTCCCTTGTGAACATACATGTACTGACATAGCGGCACAGAGCGAAGACGTCACCATGCATTTTTATCATCCAGTATGATTTCCTGCCCCATGGCTTCTCAACAGTATAGCGACTTACATTGCGCCTCGCTAACTATCTGATGTAATCCACCACACTTCTTAGCTGAAGTGAGCTGCCGCCATACTATCCATGTCTGAGAGTTCCGTTACTCTACCACCTTTGGGTACTTCATACGACTGGGTAGTCTGTTACATAACTGAGCTCTATCTTAACTCCCCAAGCAGGATCTACTGCGTTAAATAGGCATTTTTCTCCTAAAATAAACAACTTCAATGCTCTATTTTCTGACACAAATTACAATTCTAATAAATCTGGATAAAAAATAAACCGTTTTCGTGAATAGCTCTCAAGATACGGCAGATAGGGCCTACAAAGTAAGGCAAATCTTCAGTTCCTGCAACTTAGATGTTACGTCGGGTATTTCAAAACCCACATAGTCTACTAGACGAAATCCTTTGAAATTGTGTAATTTTATACATAGGATCGAATACAGAAAGCCACTACAAATTATACGTATGTAATGTGTAACTGTTTGCGTATTCATTTTGCCCGGAATTATGTGTGTTGTTTCGGACAATTTCACTGCTCCATAATTTATAAAATTAAAGGAAGAAGTCAGCTAATTTTTATAAAATGTTATATGTGTATTTCACTAAATCACTTCAAGTATTGTGACAGTGCAAAGGAACTAGTTATGGGTCGGCTGTGAAGTGTTTGTCTTGCAGTAGTGAAGAGCATACTTGAGAGCAGAGCCGACTCGCAAAGAATCTTTGTGGAGAATCATACATGCACGAGATATAGTATGACTAGAAGCAGGAACTCGGGGCAATGCGTGGATTCATCTGTGTAGTAAGGTGGTGTGTAGTATGACTAGAAGCAGGAACTCGGAGCAATGCGTGGATTGATCTGTGTAGTAAGGTGGTGTGTTGTGAGCTGCTGGCTGAGCTCCAAGGCGATGTTAGCCGCCGGACCTCATAAACAAGCGGCAAAACAATATCAGGGCGGATATCTGGTCTCCTTCCAGGGACGCCGCCATTTGTCAGAGTTTGAGAACCTGTCCTCAGTTGGGGGAGGGTAGGGGGGTACGAGTAGGGATGCGGGTGTTGTGTACGCTCTCCCATTAGCATAGTGTATGTGTGTGTGTGCACGTGTGTGTGAGTGCCTCTCTCCGCTAGGGAGCCGCATCGATCAACAGACAATGACAACAAACTCCCGCATCTTGTCCTCTGCAATTTCCCCTAGCCGCACCCTTATCCACTCTCATCGCTACCTTGATCCACTACTGCCATTTTTACCCTCACTCGCCTTTTATACTTCCACCCGTTCAATTATTTCATTCTGACGAGTCGCGTGGTTGTGAGAGTGGAAAGTTGGGTCAGCAGGCATCACGTTTTGTTTGTGTGAACGCCATTGCTCGAGTACTTGATATTCTCGACATACTTCGAGTGACACACACCACATTCAACTAGTAACCCCAGCAGAAACCCTGCTATAACACTAGTAGTCTACCATCATAATTGCGAAAATCAATTATTTTAGATGGTTCGTGCTGTTGTGCTAGTAGCACGGCCGCACAATGAACATGATTTCTGAGGGACCCCAAACCTCAAGAATAGATTTCGTAAATTTTAAATTTCGGTTTTATGGGCTTTATAAATACACACACAAATATTTACTGTTACAACAAAAATTAACAAAGGTTCGTATTTTTTTTTTTTTGCAAATTAACTATCGCAACGTTAAAGAAAACTGGAAAATATTTTCTTCGAAAATACAATTTTACGCCTGTAATTCATTTAAAATAAACTTACATTTAAATGGTTGTACAAAAATTTCCGTTAAATTTTATAAACAACAATATGTTAATTTGATTTTAAATAAATTTTGGTTTGACCTTAGCAGATATTTTAACAAAGAAACGATTCAGACGGAAGAAATATAGTGGTAGGTAATATATTTCTTGGACTATTTAATTTCGATCTCTAACTGTGGAGTAAGGCTAGGTTAAATGAATGAATATAACTATATTGATCAAAATCATCTGCTGAGTACACAGTCTGTTTCTAGTTTCCGTTTCATGCTACCGATATTTTGCCACACAATCTGTGTAAAATTATCTAAAAAGATGAAAGCAACAAAACGTTCTAGTCAACCAAATCACCAAGATCACGTATTTGTCGGAAATGACAAATCTTAGGAGAGATAGAGAAAGTGTGTGTGTGTGTGTGTTTGTAAAACGTATCGTGTGTAAGTCATGATAGTCTAAGCAGAATGGGTGCTCCACATGTTAAACGTTACCGGCTTGAATCCGTATGCATCCGTGTAGTTTCTTATTTTTAAAAATATTTACACATATATAATATTATTTATATAACATAACTGTGAAAATAGTTTTAGTTTGTTGACGAGAACATACAAAATTATATAAACCTCGTAATCTTTAATGGTTGCTCACACACGTGATTATGTTTGATTAAACGATAATCGTATGGTGTCATAGCCCACGTAATTTAGTTAAAGCAACAAAAATATTTCAAACAAACAAGTTGGTTGTGACACTCCGTACATTTGGTTACACATACTCAAATACCATTTGGTTGTTTCACAGTAAATATCGTCTGATTATACAAAAGGATTTTGTCGGGGTCGATTATATTACTCGTGACATCGGACGACAGTAGACATGACATACTCATACTAACACACAAATGGAAAATGTCAGGTGGCCCCGAATTCTGGAATGTTAGGCTATAAAGTAATACCACCCCACCACCCAATAAAGCATGGTATTCGGGGGCCTTATCCCGGCAAAATTTGCTTTGTAATGTGCAACATGGCGCTATCTAAGTGGTTTCCGCATGATAAGAAGTGTCTGGACTTCAGCTTACTCACTGTACTAAATAGTTAGTATATTTGCCACACGTGCGTATAAGAGTGCTAAGAAAGTAGTATTGTTTCCAAGACATCCATGGTAGCATTCCTAGACATTAAATATGAAACAGTCTAATGTATACTGAAGTTACTTGTCCTGTATTGAAACATATGTAAAATTTAGCATATTTACAAGGCAACTGTTCCATAGCGTGTTAACGGGTTCAATCATCGGTTTCGGCCGTCCTGGTTTCAGTTTTCCATGGTTTCGCTAAATCGCTCCAGGCGAATGCCGGGATGGTTTTTTAACATAAGCCATGGCCGACTCCACTCCCATTTCCTGTCATTGTAGCAAGTTGTGCGTCGCCGTCTCTGCGCATCGCTGTCGACGAGACGTTAAGTCCACTTACCTTACATTAAATTCAAAATTGCGACTTAAACACTATGATTATACAAGCCAAACGCTGGTTTACAAACAAAATATATTACAGAGCTGCCACGTAAACAAGCTTAAGTGAGATTTCTCAGTGACGACATGATTGTTCTTATCTTAGTAGAAGAAAAAATTGCGTTACACTGAGAAAACAAAATTCTCGCTATACACTGCAAAGAGAAGGGTGACCTCCCCACCTAAGATCTGCCACTGATAATTATAGTCAACAATCAACATCGCTGCTGTACAATTGATGGGGTTCTACAGTCAAATAGTACAGCCAAATAGAATTAAAGTATTCCTACTCTTGGCTTTATCCTGCCGACATTTCTTCAATTTGCAGTAAAAGTTTGGTCACTATCAAAATCTCAGGTCATAGATTCTCTGCGTGGTAGCAAATATCATAACGTATGATCGTCACTGTACAATGTGTACCTAGCACTTTCTAACTTTTACATATCAGATGGACTATAGCTTTTCGTCATTAAAACCATTAATTTTTCATAGTTTAGCTACCAGCACATGCCTCAGTTGTAATTGCCCTGTTTCGTGTTCCTGTAAATAGTAAAAACTATTCCATCCTTATAAATTAAAAAAAGTCTGTAAAACTAAGAGCAATCATTAACTTCAAGAGACATATAAGATCACAGAAACATAAGTTTCCTTTTAAAAAAAAAATATTTTACAAAATCCTTATATTACTAATTTCAAAAAAAAAAAAAAACTGAGAAAAATTTATTTGCGCAATTTCTAAAGTATCCTGAAGTATGTAAGTGCATTTACTTTCCCTGCAAATCATTTCCGTAAAGTGATAAGAATTGTATTTAATGCATTTACGGGCAGGAGATTTTGCATTTTCGACTTTGACATTCAATAACTTCTGAATATTTAATTATATAAATATTTTAATGATAAGAACAAACATTTTATTCTGTGCCAAAAATTAAGAAATGTTTTGCACAAGTTTAAAGTTGCATTTATCCCAGCACTGGTAGGAAATACAAATTTTTGTTTCACTGAAACTATTGCAAATGTTTTATTTTCAGAATTTCTTAGCAAAATTTTCAAAATAAATCGAACATAATGCAAAAAAAAAAAACTAATATCAGATTATTAATATAGAATAAAATTTACGATTATATCATTTCTATGATGAAAGTATGTCAAGGAAATATTTAATTTTAATTCTAAATCACTTACTACCTACAAAGAAAGTACGTGAAAGACGTAGGTTTTAGATTACGCCAAGGAATAGGAATTCAAAATATAAAGAATAGAGACAGCCGAGAACTCCGAAAATATATTGCTACAAGTTAAGCAAAAAGTTAAATGTGGGCAATTCTCTGAGCTCTTTGAGATAAAGGTCTTTTAATTGGAAATAAAAGTGTTAAATTAAGATTTTTATTTACTAGCTCACAAAGCGTACAATAATACACAAAACAGCAAATCAACTGTAACTTCCACAACGTCCTTAGTTATGCGCACGATTACTACTGCACCACAGAAACGTTAATTAACTCTGACAATGAGAGAACAACATTGTTTACCTTTAACTTATTAAAGACTACAAATAACAGTAAATAGTAAGTCATGTATCCAATTATCAGTCTCTCAAATAGTGACAATGTACAGCCTTAACAGTCTGAAGTGGTGATGACTCATCATGCACTGTGCAGCACCCAGAGTGCACCACTATCTTCACTCTTGAGGTCTTCTGTTCGACTCCTGTCGCGTGCCTCCTTGTTGTCCGTCGACCCGCAGTAGCAATCCTCTTGTTTCGCCCTATACTCCTCTGAAGGTATGTGCCTGAAGTTTCACAGTAGACTCTGACATCACCAAGATGTCTTCACCAGTCTCTCTCCACAAGCTTAGCACCTACTTCTAGCAGGTCCAATAGCGAATTCTCCTAAGTTGCCAGTGACAGTTCTCGCCGATACGATACCTCCAGCGTTGTTCTCCCCATCTCACCACCTTTCTGTAGCACGCCGACACCTTCTTCACTACTGCCGTCGATACAACTCTCCCGTGTGGTTCGTCCCTTCTGCAGCCCGCTGATGTTACTCAGACTCGACACCGACCACCGTCGCCGTGTTGCCATCCCCGAGACGCCACACCTTGTCAGCTCAGCCACGCCGACACAACACTCCAAGTGTTGTCTGCCCCATCTGCATTCCACTGCGGTTACCGGGCCTCGACGCCTGCCATCGCCGCCACAACGTCGCCCCACAAGGCGCTGTTTTTCGTCGTATTCGCCACCAACAGAACACCCCAAGTGTTGTCTTCTCCGCGGCCTGTCACTTCTCACGACTTCCATCGTCACCCCAGTGGCGCCGACACCGACCTCCACCACACTCGGGTCTCCAACAGACCTAACAAGACTATCTAAGAATCTTCAAGAAGGCGTCATCCCGACGATGTCTAGGGCATATCGCATAATCTCTGGAAAAACCCATGACTGTGGTTGAATCATTGATCTGTCCAGCTAGCATGATGTAACATGCCTGCTACCAGGCCAACATGCAACAATATATACATAATATATACTTGACAAACAATCACCAGATGTAAGCTAAGTAAATGACAGGCAAATAGAGCACACGCTGTATACAAGTTCATGCAATACAAAATGACACATCGAGGAAACAACTAGACTGGCGGGTGCTGATGCCTGCCACAATAACACGAAATGAATATAAATTTACCGTAGATTTCCAAATTCGCTACGAATGACCATTAAGGGGCCTCCCTAGATAGATTGTATTTGTGTGTGTGTGAGGCAGGAGCGGTAAGGTTGCCATTGACCGGTACGTATGTAATGTATTATCGCCTCTCTGCGCAAACCACTCAGTTGGCGTGCATTGCTTTACTAATATCCTTTTTATAATGGGACTTTAAGTAGTGATAATATTATTTTACTTTTATGCTGAATATTTCAAAGTCTAGCGCTTATTTCCATTGTTAAGTTTTTGAATCCGGTTGTTACTTTAGCAGATATGGCAGTCTGGAAAACCCCATTTTTGGCAATTCTGAGGGGCCTGTAAATTAAAGTTTTTAATAAACGTGTCAAAATTGTAAAACTGTAGCGACATAGTCTGAAGCGTGTGTTATATTCGTAGATATACAAATATAATTATCGTTAAATAGTTTCGCAACTCACTGTAACGCATTTCAAGCGTAGGTAGGGTGGCCCCTTAAACTTTATAAAAAAGTCTCATCCACAGAAATACTTCAGCATGGCCTGAAGAATAAATAAAACCACCACCACCTCCTAACTGGCAAAGTGTGCAGTCATGTTCACATCAGGTAGTCCTCGAGAAATAAGCGATCCTAACGTGGAGGCTCCAGCAGGTAACGCACATTAGTGAATTAGTAGCAAACTAACGCGAAACATGTGAAATGATAGCCATTCTGAAAGTATGAACATATGCTAAATTAAATACACAAAATTCAAGTCAACTTTGTATGTAGTGTATGTGTAACAAGTTTGATTAAGGCTCGGCATCAGTCGCCATGCTGAATTATTTTATTATTCGCTCTTATGAAATTCTGACAAGAAAAACGTGAAATGTGCTACTATAATATCAATTCTATTTACCCTGCACTTCGATAAAAGCATCTCGATCGAACCTTTAACCTATATTTAAGCCGCAATCAGTATAGCAAATTAAGGATATAAAAATTTTGCTACACTGATTGCAACTTAAATATACGTTAAAAGTTCAACTGAGATGTCAATATGGCGACTTATGACGAGCCTTAAATTCTGAAATATGATTCCTAAGATATGTGATACTATGCTACAAAAATAGAAATGCCCGCCATTTTCAAAAATGAAAACAGCATAAACGAAATACAGAAAAGTGAAGTTGGTTTTGTATGCAGTATATGTGTACCAAGATTAATGATATTCTGAAAATATTTCCCCAAATATTTTGCCGAAGTTCATTAATGTCGATATACATATACAATTTAGTTATTTTACTTGATTTTTGGATATTTTTTTCATCGTACGTTCATATTTTTGAAACAGCTAGCATTTTCTCATTTTTAGCAAAATATGTCACACGCCAGGAAAACTTTTGTCAGCATTTTATTAAATTTAGTACACAAATACGAATTAGTAAGCTGACTTGACTTTTGTATATTTTACTCTTCCTGTTCATATGTTTAACGAATGCGGCCATTTTTTTAGTACTGCATAATCGAGAATCTATTTCTCCGATTTTTAATAACAATGGTTCACATAATATACAGTTAGAAAATATGACTCGACTTTTGATTGGGTTTTTGTACACACTTTATGTTAATATTTTCTTATCGGTAAATATTGGTTTTATGTTTAGAATAATTTCACATGTCAGAGGAAATTATTTTATTTCGAATTTTATTAAACTTAATTCATATATACCAATTAGCATATTGGCTTGACTTCTGTGTATTTCGTTAATAACGCGTACATATTTTTACAAACGCAGATATTTTTATATTTTTGAATAATATTAACTATTTGCGGAAATATTTTTCCGCTGTTCGTTAATCTTAGCACATAAGTAATTCTACTTTGCTAGTTTACTGGACTTTAGTGTATTTCATTCATATCTTGGAAAGAATTTTAAAACGGTGGCCATTTTTTATCCTTATGATAGAACATGGTAAGCTGACAAGTATTTGTATATTTCGTGTTAACTATGTCTAAATCGATACTATTATTTAATATTTGTAAACGGACCTAAACCATTTTAACTTTCAGGGTTAATTTGTACCCATATTGAGGGAAGTAGGCTAACCAGTTATGCTGGAAAATTCTTGTTTCTTCATGAAGTATTCATATTTTCAAAACGTTGCCTATTTGAGGAATAATTTTATCTAATTTTATTAAACTCTGTACAAATGAAAGGTTTTCTAACGTCACCAGCCCATAATATTTTTGTTCATGTTAAGTGCATATTTTCAAGATATCACCGATTTTGTAAATGTTACGACTTAGGATTCGTTTATTCCATTCGAACTAAGTTTTTTATACTAAGTTTTTATTTTGACGGTTTATTATCTGAACTTTGATGACATAATTGTGCAAAGGAACTTACACACACACACACACACACACACATATATATATATGTTTGGACTTGAAATTAGTATGAGGGAATGCATTCCTCCCAAAATTTTCAACAGGCGTAGGAAGCTGCAATGAAACATATGATACTAATCTTACTGTGGGCGTTTGTGTTTTGAGCTTTCTTAAATGTCGTCCGTATAAAATGTGATCTTATTGTTGCAGTTTATTTGGCTTAACTTCTGCGAATGTCGTACATAGGTTAAAATAGTAACTTATTGTTTGAGTTTATTTTGCCCAATTTCTGCAAACGTCGTACGTAAAAAAATGAATTAATTTATAGAGTATATTTTAGTAAACTTCTGCGAATATCATAGGCATAAAATAGTAACTTATTGTTCGAGTTAATTTTTGTAAAGTACTGCAAATGACCTAGGTATAAAACACTAACTAATTGTTGAAGTTTATTTTGCTAAACGTCTGGAAATATCGTAGTTAGATAAAAGTAACTTATTGTTAGAGTTAATTTAGCTAAAAGTCAGTAGATGTCGTAGTCAGGTAACCGTAACTTATTTTTAGAGTTTAGTTTGCTTATCTTCTTAAAATATCGTAGGAACATATTAGCAACTTAATGTTAAGAGTTTGTTTTGCAAAAATTCTTCAAATATCGTAGGTATAAAATAGTAATTGTTGGATTTGATGTTTATATTAAGTCACTAGGTTAGCCTGAGCAGGGATAAATTTTCATGTTAATTCGCGGTTTGCTGGATTTTACTATTACTCTGATGAACAGATAAATCCGGCCACGTGACTGAGGCAACCTACCTTACACTAGCAACTTACTTAGTGTAATTATATTTATGTTAAACGCTGAATTCACAAGTAAAAATGTCCAATGTTGGAAACAAAATGTAGCCATTTAACAATGAATAAAATTAATATTGTATTTAACTGCGAGTTGTGAGGTGGATAGTGGCCAAGGTACAATTGCGACCAACTTGCGGCGACGTCGGCGAAAATAATTTCCTCATCGTCGAACGTTTGGGTACAACCCTCTTGTCGTATGCTTGTTGGCAGAAGCCGTGGACCTAAGTTAGCTTTAAGGAACTGAGTGGCTGTTCAGTGTACTTAACTCTTTACACAAATATTGATAGTTTGTGTGTACGTCAACTGAGCCAGCTATATTAAATGAGAGTGCACTTGAATAACGTGTTGTGGGCTTGTGTCTGTCTCCCTACACAAGAGAAAACACGACATGATCGGTAGTAATCACGAAATATTATTAGCCTTGAATACTTATCATTTCGTTTCGTATTCCTGGTTGATCTCGCTGCGTTTCTTCTCCAGAATATATATTTCATGTTCTCACGGTGCTACATTTTAAACATTTATTTTCCTCTAGGCATCTGCGTCTGACGTTTTACGTTGGAAACCAGGAAGTGGAAGGTGTGCTATATACAGAGTTTCGTTGACGTAGGTCACATCAGACTGATTGTTACGTGTGATTAAACAGGACCTTCAGCATTGTTGTGATAAACAGTTTTGGCAGCTCTCGGGTCAACTAAGGCTTCCAACTAAGACCAGGCGTATTGGGTATCGAACATTTCGTTTAGTGTCGATGTTGTGACGTAGATGGTGGCACAGTTTATAATATGTTGCTTAGATGGTTAGTGACAGGCAGTTGATGACAAGACGTCGTGTTCTGGCCAGCAAACTGCGGAGATGACCTCCAAGCCATCTACAAGGCTTGTAATACTCAGTGATTTATGCAAGTACAAGTATATATGTTATCTAATAGCTAATGATAGCTAGCCACGGGCCATGCTGGTTGATCTAGTGTCGGGCGAGAGCGAAGATGGCATCGAGTCTTACACTGTTAAAACTGACTGCAGGCGAACCTTGATGCAATTCGCAGAGTTCTCGTATCGTCCTACTGTACTATCCTTCGCTTCTCTTAAGTTAAGAGTAAGTAAATACAGATCTTTAAACAATTACGTTAGTTTACAAGTTTTATATCGGGTCGAGTTAAGCCCTCAGACGAAAACACCTTCCGTATGTTTGAAAATAAATGTTCAAGTAATTATTTTTATATTTTAATGATATAGTTATCAACCGCTAATAAATATACAATTTTAATAAATTTAAAGAATGTTTTTAAATTAATCTTGACCACTTCTTTGTTTCCATCGCATTTTGTAAAACATTTTGTTATTATTATAATATATTTATGTATTTAGAATCTTCTACTTTGATTAATGAAACATTAGTACGAATCTAAAAGTTGGGTAGGCCTCCTAGTGGCTGTCGATGTTAATTAATTTATTTTGAGGGTCGCGGTGGCCAAGGAGTCAGACCTCCCATATCCCACCATAGATGTGCAGGGTTCGATTCCCGGTGGGGTCGGTCGTGCCGGACGATACCTCTGGTCGACGGGTTTACTCGGGGGTCTCCCGTTTCCTCCGCCCATTCATTCCGGTGCTGTTCCATACTCATACAATATCACACCTCACTAGCACTAAAGACCTCGATGTTAAGCGTTGACCAATATCTCTTTACTTCACTTCTTTATTTTGAAGCGGTTCAGCGTTGAGTAAAAGTTACATTAGTACAACCTTCATACAGCGATGCTAATACATGACAGCGTAGATCCACGCTACGCTATATGAAATCCTCTTGCATTATATTTTGTGATTCAGTTATTTGTTCCCATTCATATAAAGAACAATAGTTTTATGCTTCGTATCAAAAAAACTTGTTAAATACAGCAAATTCTGACTATTATTTTTGTGATTATTACTTAGATTACTACACATTTAACACGCAAGATTTTTAAATAGAGACGTAAATTGTTCCAAATTGGTTTTACGATAGCTTGCTACTTTTGCAAACTATATAATTAATAAATAAAAAAACGTTCAGGCGTTAGAGCTGATTAGACAGATTTAAATACCTGTGTTACATTTGTTGTTTTGTTTGTTTTCATAGATTTCATTGAACTTAAGTTACATTCACTTCTACATGCTTTGTTAGCATATTAACTGGAAGTTAGTACTAGCAACAGTAAATAAGCCACGATGAACATTTATACGCGAACAAACTGCATGTTGTGTTGCTACGCGAATAAAACGTATGAAAAATATTAATGGTTAAGCGAGGAAAACAGTATTATGTGCATTTGTAGGTAACTGCTTATTTATTTACAACCATTTCTTATTAATAGTTAAAATGGCACAAGTCATACGAAAGGGTAAACCGTTGGTAAGAAAGGTGAAGTTATATGTCAGCATAATGGGACGTGTGACTATTCAACCTACCACGAAGTTATAAGTCTCATGTGGTTCTAATAAGACTTTCGTCCTTCTTGTCGCAAACTAAACAAGTTTCTGTCAGACTATGCTTGTACTTTTTAAACCTAATTAATGAAAGGAACATAATAATAAACGTGGTGTAGTAAAATTATTGCAATCCTCGAGTTAAGTGAACAATATATGAATGGTGCCGGGTTGTGAAGCCTGTAAACAATATTCTGCCTGGAGATTTTAGAAGGGCATGGAAAATGTCATTATTTTACTTAAACAAAATACAATTTTGATTTAAAAGTAATTCCGACAAAGTCAACAAAGAGATTGGGTTTATTTCCATATGTGATTTAACGGGAAAAGTGTCGTAGGTTAGATGTGAATTGTTGTTCAGAGAGGCACCGTTCCCTAGGACTGAAGTAAATACCAATATTTTTAATATATCTGCTATCGTGAGATTTCATCGAATTCCAACACGCACATGTTGAAACGCATATGTAGGTACGGCTAATTCTTCTTAGCAGAGGCAGGAACGTGAAGTATTAACAGAATAAATGTAAGCGATAGTGATGTAAGTGTAGTTACAGTGGAGACGCGCACAAGTATCATTCAAGCGTGAAGCTGCACTCAAATTGTCAAATTGCTTCGTGTCTTCCTCCTACACTTGGCTTAATTACAAATAAACCTGGCTATGGTAGCGAGGCTAGAGTTCAAGAAGCTAGCCTCCGGCCTGTCGACAGCCGCACCACAGAAAAGAGCGAGTACTACAGGTTGTTCCAAAAAATTGTAACTGAAACGTATCTACCAATAGTCAATTAGTACGAACATAATTCCGGGTTTTGTTGCAGAGCTACCTGAGAGACTTTGGACATACCTCAGTACAGCATCCAAGATCGGGCATGGTTTATATACCCTGTGATACGTATAGTATATGGACGTGTCAGCAATTCAGTTACAATTTTTTAAATAACCTGTATAATGAAAGACGCATTGCTAGCCGGCATCTGAGGCTGCACTATAAAAAACCGTTTAATCGATGCAACATTCCGGCAAAAACAATCCAGTTACGAATTATGGCTCTTCGAAGAACGAGTTAGGCTGATACTCAGACACTTCAAATGTTGCATTCCGCCAGAGTGTAACACATGAAAGTTGCTTCAATTTTTTTTTTTCAATGAAAGGCCTTTATATTGCCTGCACATCTACATATACCTTTAATATTGAATACACAATAAAAGTTTACATTCAAATAATATATCCCATTTATCTACAATTATTGCATAGGAATTTTACATTGACAATTTTCAACCTAAGCCACTAACAATTTTCTTGCACTACAAATGATATGAACTTTGGTCTGTGTTTCCTCAACGACAGTTACTCTAAACACTTCTTAATATTACCTATTGTGTGCGACCCACATTTTTTGTTCTAAATCGTACACGTATTTACGCAGCTGTTAGATATTCACAATCACGAATTTTCAGGACAATCCGTCTGGGTTAGATATATGTACGGGAGTGTAAATCTGTACAGGTATCTAAGACATTAATTTATACATTTAAGTCCTATACAGGCGTGGTTTATTAACGTTAGTTTATTTAATATTTAATTTTTTAGCTTTCTCCCTCGTTTATTGCGTTACCATACAGTTCTCAGCTATGTTTGCAGTTTTAAGTCACTGTCTCATCGGGAATTTTTTTTTGATGCGGTTGGTTAAGAAAATATTTTATTGAACAAATTGTTTGACAATATTCCCCTCATACATTTCATTGTTATCCAGTTGTTGAGTTATGTTTATAGTTCCAAGTCTGTAGCTTATTGGGTAGTTAATTTTAAATGAACGGCAACATTTCTATAGAATTGACAAACAACAGATAAGATAGCGAGTTAATAACCCCGGAAAATGGGATAAATTTCAATAAACTTTGGTTGGGAAGTCGACAATAAGGGCCCTGATTATGTATCACGACCTGCTATTTGCATGAATGCAGCTCAACACAAGCATAGAGCGAGTAAAACGTGTCTTCGCTTAATTCTAGTCACAGTCATTATTAACTTCACCAACTCATTTTTTGACAGCGCATGCGTGGTTATAGCAAATGGACTTGCGCCGAAAACATTAGATAGGCGCTTACTTAAAACAATCTTTCACCCTCCTTGTACCCATCATGTGACCTTCTTGTACTTTTATGTGTACACATTTAATTATATTAAAGCACGAACAAACGCAACGCAGGTACACGCATAATACAGCGATATTTAATGTGCCTATAGCTAGCAGTGTGGTGAAGCACTTCAATGTAAAGGAACGGTGATTGTTAGGACTTAGCTGAAAGTGTGTACTCTGTCATTAACAAATTTGTTGGTAAGTACCAGTGATATATCACTTGCTTAGCCACACTCCACAGCATCAGTTAACTTGATACATCGAACATACAAGCTAAGTTGGTCTAGCTCTTCCTTACCGTTCGTGCGAAATGTTAGGTGTTGGCGATGTCAAGCATATTATAACCAAGGCATATATAGTATATAGTACAACAAAACAAACCACACAGTTAAGTGTCACTAATATAAGAACAAATGGCTTTATGTCTCGTGGACAGACATGTAGTTATACAGGTGTCCATAAATGTTTACCCTGATTACATACTCTTTTTAACTTTTGTATGGGTACAAATAAACAAATATGCTTGAAATGAAAATACGTAAACTCATAAAGTGTCTAACCACCTAGCAAAGCACTCAATAAACCTCAACATGTGCACTCCTGGTAGCACGCAAAATGTCCAACCGGTACTCTATCTCTTGTCACACATTCCGCAACATTTCCGGCGTGATACCAGCAATGGCATCTCTGATGCGCTGTCGCTATGTCACAACACATCGACAACATTTGTTTGGTACACAAAATCTTTAACGTACTCCCGTAGAAAGAAATCTAAAGGCGTAATGTCCAGTGATCTGGGGGGGGGGGGGAGGGAGCATGCAATTGAACCATCTCTGCCAATCGAACCATGTGGAAAGATTTCATTCAGATAATGGCGAACATGAAGAGACCAATGAGAGGGAGCGCCATATTGCTGAAAGATAACTGGCTGCTGAATTTACTGTAGCTGAGGAATGGCAAAATGTATCAACATGTCGAGGTACACATGTCCAGTAATGGTTTAATTCAGGAAGAAAAATAGGCCAATTACTCGGTCACACATTAACCCACACCACACGTTAACTTTCGGACTGTCCCGAATGTTTTCTCGTACAGCATGTGGGTTTTTTGATCCCCAGATACGGACATTGCACCTGTTCACACATCCGCTGACATGAAAGGTAGCCTCATCAGAAAAACACACACGACTCAGGAAGTCATTGTCGACTTCAGTCTGCTCCAACATGTCGGTAGCAAATTGTTCACGTTTTGGACGATCGTCTGGCAGTAATGACTGCACAATATGAACTTTGTACGCATACAGTTTTAGGCGTTTGCGTACCACTTTATGCAATGTGCTCCTTGGAACTTCCAGTTGGCGTGAAGCCTTTCGAATCTACTTCTGTGGTGACCTGGTGAATGCTGTTTGAACCGCCTGCACAGTCTCGTCTGAAATGAATGACCTGCCACTGCTTGTGCCCTTCTTAATGGACCCAGACGCTAAAAAGTGTTTTAATCCACGTCTTTATTAATTTGACATCAGGTGGTTTCTTTCCGTAACGGGTCCTAACCATTCGCTGCGCTTGGATAGGTGGCTTTGTTTCTGCCAGCCGCACAACACACTGCACTTTTTCCTGCAGGGAAGCCATTTTGACGTTACAGCTTAGTGACGCTCCGAGTGGCTAACGTAGTGAACGATGCGCATCTGTCGAAAAACTTTATGGGTTAACGAGTGGACCTGTAACAGAAAGACACAGTTGGCATCAGTACAACGATTGTTACGACCTTCTGAAATCAGGATAAACATTTATGGACACTCTATATATGTGGAAACGGTTCTGGTTCACATTGGCAGGACACGGGGAAGGAATCAGCCATGGCCTTACGTAAAGAAACATTTCAATCCTCGCAGGAGTGTTTCAGTAAACAATAGGAAAGAAAGGGACGGAAGATCTGCATAAAAATGTAACCCGACTCATGTAATGTCTGTACGTGACTACCGCTCCAACTCTTTCTGTCGCAAGTCAAGAATGGTACGTTTATCGCCTTTATGACATTACTAATAAGCCACGAAATGAAAAGAACATATGAAACACAAAACCTTATTAAAAGTCACATGACTTCCCGATATAGCTAGTGGAAAAATAAATATTAAAGTGCTGAGATGAAAAAAATTGTATGCCAAGAATGGGGTTTCCGGAGGAAGATAGTTCAATATACACAAACATGGAGCAGCAAAATAAATGAAAGTGTATTACAAGATTACCACCACATAAAGTAAAAATGCGTATTGTATCAAGAGACACAATAGTCTGAGAAGAGACGGTTTGACTCTATTTACTGTATGATCAGTTTTGTATTTAAATATCTCTATGCCATATTTTCATTAGCTTCAAAGAAATTTCATTATTATTTTCGAAATCTAATATAGTATGTTGTATAACTGTTATATTCAACAACGCTCAGTACATTGTAATATATATTTTATTCAAATACTACGTTTACTGTTGTTTAAGTATGCAGCGTTGTATGCGTACTTTTGTTACCCATTTTGTGCTTCCTTACTGTTAACAAGGGCTAGTGTTACAGAATATGTCGTGTTTATGTAGACGGGTGTAATACAGCGTGTTGTTTCAAATAGATGTTCACGTCTTACGTCTGCAAAACAAACTGCTACTCGATGGCTACGTACACTATCTACATACACAGAACACTACTGTTACAAATACAAGGCTTACACTTAATAGTGTTAGTTTTAATAACATAATAGGCTCCAGGAAGATAAACATTATTTAAATATTTAATTCATCTGTTAGATGACTATTCAAATCGATTTTAGGTTTCACTTACTGAGATTAACTTAATGTTATTTAAATATGTTATATGCACCAGCAAGCCCTGATTCTGAGTTTATCTTCCAGGATAGTTCCGTTTGACCGGCTTTTCCGGTATTGTAATATAGGAGACGATCTCAAAACACACTTTAGGTTAAATATCTTTAGTTTATTTAAAGGTCTCCTTGTGTTGCACGTACACTGCTAAACGTAAACATTAAACAAATTAGAAATGTGGATGCTAATAACGATGCCGTTAAAGATAACAATGACAACTGCCAACCCTGCTGTTGCTAATTAATGCAGTTTGAACGTAGGACACATCTACACGAGCTTCTCGCTCCCAATGTTCTCACTAGTCGGCTTCGTCCTGTGTGCTGGAAGTTCCTCCCGTATTTTATCTTCACCCTATACAACATAACAACTGTTACAGTTCACGACCTCTCGCCATTCCCGCCAACAACCTATTTCAACGTCCTTCAAATATATATGGAGTAAGTACGCTCGTGATACTTCATAGAATATGAATATACATGAGTGAGTTGCAGTACGAAGAAAAACATACAAAATGTCACACTCAATAACACATAAAGAATAAAAAACATAGCGATGAAAGTAATATTAATCGAACTTTACATAGTATCGGGATTCAAACTATGTAAAACACAGTCTGACACAACTATAACTCAAATTGTTATACGTCAATACAAAATATCTTACGTGAAACGATTAGTTTTTATGAAACAACCTAAGCTAAAAAATATTTAATTACTGTATGGATCCATGTTAAGTATTAATCTTTACTTTGGGTGCTGTATACATAAATAAATGTTATCGTACGCATTTAAAAATCAATGACTTTAGCACTTTACGGTCGTGATATATATAGTCACGTGACAAAACACGACTAAGCCGATCAAGTAATGCACACTGTGTTATTTTTATTTAGTATGAATTTTTTCTTAAAGAGTGACTATTTACAATTATAAAGTTACAAAACTGACCTCTGAAAGCCGTGGAATAAAGAGTAGACTAAATTTCACTTGAATGAAAGTGGCACATTTGGTATAAATGAATGAAAAGAAACAGTAAGTTGCTAGGAAGTCGTGATTTATCTGAAGAAGCGCAATATTTGAGGTGCGGCCCAGGTCCATGTATAATTATTGCGGCAGTGATGCATGGACATACATGAGTCGACTTGAAATGAGGCAATAAAGAGTGGCGGTGATGGCAGACAGGAAGTAAGAAGCAGGTAGGAAACGCTCACTTCGAGCTGTTTCTTTGCAAACATCTCGCAGGAAGGAAGGTAAATGCAATTAGTTTGTCCTTGCCTCCAGCCACACCCTCACAATAAATCAGTCCGTAAAAACACAAGGTAAGTAGCAGACACACTAACGAGGCTGCAATCGTACCTCAGGTATTCCATCACTTTTAATTGAGGCAAACTGAATGATGCTACAAAAATTATCTAATCGAATTACATGAGGGCGGAACACGTAATTACATTATCATACTGGTTTAAAGGTTAAAATTCTAGGAACGAATTCTGCGCCCAAAGAAATCATACGAAGTGGGAAGTCAGGGTTATTTTCACTCCCGTCTCTTTCTGTCGCCTTTATTTGGTATTCACTGCAGGGTGTTAGTAACATGGTTACTTTACTATCTCCGTAGAAAACCTTTCTTCGTGAATTATTTACACTTTTCTGGGTGATTCTTGTAAGAAATTTATAGTGTAATTATGTTAGATAACTACAAAGACATCTTAATAAAACAATTTCTTGATATTATTGAAAACCTACTGAAAATGTAACTTTTGTAGGGTAGGTACTTAACCGATTTTATTTCAACATATAATAAAGTAGTTATTAAAACATGTCTTCAAAGCTAAGTTCATAACTAAAGTGAATATTTTTATGTTTAAAATTATATAAAATTATATATTATTCCTGAATTTAATGCAGTGATAATTCTGTTATACGTTACTTATAACAGTTATACTGACATACTCTTTAAATTGTTTCTTACCAATAGAAACTTAATGACCCTTTTTCAGGAAAATTAAACTTAGCTAACATTTAACTAGAACAATAGCAGTTAGATAAACCATGCACTACAAACGTATCTGCAATAAATTAAGTCGTTTGGGTATAGATATGCGTGAGTAGCGAAGCAATTTTTCCTTTTTAATCTAGTGAAATATAATTATATATTAAAATTACATGGATATAACCCAGCTCCAGAATAATTTTAGAACCAATTATTTCATTCAAACTGTTATTTTTTCAAATAAATGTTGACAGCTCTCAATAGAAGTAAAACTCGCATATCTTGGAATGAAGGCATCACGTCGTAGGAAAGTACAATGAAAATGTCAGTGTATTTATCATTTTGTGTATAATCAAGTTGTATCAATATTAGTTGCTACTGCAGAGTTATGAACTCACTTCAGCTCTGCGGCTAACAAAACTCTTTCAAACAAATGACGTAGATAGAAAAGTGAAGATGCAGGTAAGGCTTATTAGAGAAAATAGCATTAATTAGGAATTGTGGGCGTGTAAAGGTGTGCCTAGATCTCAATATTTTGGTGTAAGGTTGTGTGTGCCTCACTTAACCGCAATTTCGTTTTTCTTAGACATACTTTTAAATGATGACAAAATATTATAATGGAACCTTATTTGTGTAACGAAAATAAAAGGCTTATTAGAGAAAATAGTATTGCTCAGGAATTGTGGGCGTGTAAAGATGTGCCTAGATCTCAATATTTTGGTGTAAGGTTGTGTGTGCCTCACTTAACCGCAATTTCGCTTTTCTTTGACATACCCTACATTTAAATGATGACAAAATATTATAAAGGAACCTTATTTGTGTAACGAAAATAATTGGTCTATAATCCAATAATATGAATTTACTTGAATGGTGGGCTTTGTGGTTTATCTAATTACGCATATTTCGTTTACCATGTATAAGAATATGAAGTTTTTACGTTCCTGAGACACTTAATTTGGTACTTCAATAACAAACCAATAACGTCAGATTTATCACATAAATTGTTTGACTTTTGTAGATAGCTAACATATAGCAAATATTTCATAAGATATATACTAGAAAACCCTCTTTCTAAAAGTATTTTAATATATATTTTATAAAATGGGTATTCATATAAATTTTTAATAATCTCGAAAACACTTTTAAATACAAACAATTAGCTGTTTCACGTACCTTCAAAGAGAGGTAATTTTCTGTCAGCAATGAGGTTACATTTCATTTAGTAAGCAGATATATCTGAACCAAACATTTTAAATTTCAATTCAAGAATTATTTATTACTTTTACATATTTTTGGGCCAATCACCAGTCGAAGATCTATAACAGAGTGACACATACCGATACTGGCGTTACAAACAACTCATAATCAAACAAGATTTTACACGTACAAATTCACAACACAGACACAAATAAATGGAAAAAACAAACAATATTGACTAAATATTTACTGTATCACGCACTCACATAAAGCTTTCTGGGTGAAAAACGGGACCAATAGCAGTTAACAATATACCGAACTTAAGTTATTGTTTTGTTTTAACAAACTTTAACGTGTGATTTTCCTTTAAATGATCTAATTAGAATAATTACATGATAAACGGTATTTATGAACACTTCGTTTAAACAGTAGAAAGAGACATGTTTACTAATGAAAAACCTGTTAATGAAACCCATTTTCCCCTAATTTTTATTTAAATGTTTTGCTCCAGCATGAAAATACTGAAAACAACTCACTTGAGTTTGTTGACCCAATGAAGTATGTAGTTTATTTAGCAAAATATTTGAACCCAAAAACCAGATTTTGGTTCAAGTAAATGTATTTATTAGTTTGAAAGTACTGAAATGTACTCCTTATTACTTCAACCAAAACGTTATTTTATTTTGTTCACGCCAAAGTATGTAATTTTATTTCAACTGTTATTTCGCCATTTCTGTCACAGTTATCGTTATAGTTAAATTCATTAAGGTTTAAAGAATTCAGATAAAACAGTTTCTACAGTATACGAAAACTAAAGACGTAAAGGGTGTTAATATTTAAGTATATTTCTGCGTAAATATCATGCATATTACGAGCCACATCTTAGATTGGATAGTTTTTTCACCAAAGCACAGTTTTAGTCGTTGATGTTAATGAGCGATACTCGTAGCGTAAATTTCCTAGTTATATTCTTAGTGCTACCACATTTCATGTAATACTTCGACACAAAAACCACGGACAAAAACACATATTTAGACGTAATGATCAAATCCTACGATTGGGCAATTATTTTTAGTTTCGACAAGAAAAACAATTGATTCGCCAAAAACAAAGAGTTATTTTACTGAGACAATCTAATTTGTTGAACTCAGAAAACCTTGCTCTCATTACGATTTCCATGAAAAAAAATGAGCGTTTTAAATGGAACATCGAGTGCCTTAGGTCTGAGTATCTTCACTTTGTACGTCACTGTTATAATACAAACTTAAATTATTATTCAATACGTGAATAATTGTAAACATACATCTTTATATACTTTATGTAACGCACAGAATAAGGTCGCTAATACTTAATATAAATACCCATTTTTAAAGAAATTGTTTGTACAGAAAGAAAAAACAAATATTAACCACGAAATAATTTCGTGGTGGCAACAATATTTTAGTGATGTCGGCAAACTGATTTTGTGGTGGCCACAATATTTAAGTGGTGTCGATAAACTATTTTTTGGTGACCACAATCGTTTAGTGATATCGACAAACTGTTTTTGTGGTGGCCACAATATTTTAGTGATGTCAACAGTGTTTTTTTGGTGTCCAAAATATTTAAGTAATGTCGACAAACTGTTTTTGTGGTATCCATAATATTTTAGTGATGTCGAAACAATAATTTTGTAGAGGCTACAATATGTTAGTGATGTCGACAAAGGGTTTTTGTTGTGACCACAAAATAAATTTGGCATGGTAAATACCCACAAAAGATTTTGTAGCTGCCACAGAATATATTTTTCCGTGGTGCTCTGTGGACTGACATTGAACCTCTCCAGGCGGATCGCAAAAATTTACAAATTTTGTTTCATTATATATACATGTTTTACTAGTATTACGTTCCTATAAAAGTGAACGCCAAAAAATATAACTTTGACATTGCGTTGATACGAAAACTTATTTTACAAAATATACCAGATATTCCTGGTGTAACACGCCGAAGAAGAGAACTGAAAATTTAAAAAGGGTTCTTGGACAGTTAAAGCTCAGTTAACATCAAAATTTTCAAACAAAATGTTTACAACTAATATAGTGAACTACAGTTAAACTATTGCAGTTAGCCAATTCACGTTTCGCTCTGAAACATTATAACCTTGTTAAAAGGTTACCGTTATATCATTAACTTAGCTATAATTAGTGAATAGTAAGCGTAAATCGCAAATTTAGAATTCTGAAACGAATAACGATTGTTAAGAAGATTCAAGATACAGCTGAAACATTATTAGCAACTTAAATGTGTATCTACATGTATGTATAGATAGGCTTTGCTCACATACACGTGTCTATATATATATATATATATATATATATATATATATATATATATATATATATATATATATATATATATGCACACACACACACACACACGTCGATATGTATTCAACGCATTGGAAAACTTAAACAATTATATACGTGAAATAATGCTTTTATGTAAATAATAGTAAAATTAAATAGTTTTTTTGTTGACTAGACAGTAAGGCAATGAAGATTGCGTGTTGTAGCGTATGAACGTAGGGGAAGAAAGAATATTGAGTGTTGAGTGAAGAAACACGAGCAATGTGTATAAATAAGGTGACATACTCGAAGTAAGTGCATGTATCACGCACCACTATGCGGCTTGTAATGAAGTAGAGTATCGCCAGATATGCCTACTTGTTTAATCACATTTCACAAGGCCTTCACTCGCCGTGCTATTTAACCTTCCATACCTCACCCCGCCCTTGCCACCGCCAATCGATGAAACCATTCCCGCCTCTTACGGATAAGATTGCAATCAATGCAAACCACTCTCGCCCCCTTCCTCTTTTACCAACCTTCTGCCTGCTCCCTCGACAAAAATCCGCACCATAAAACACCAACTCGAGAAAGACGGCACACCACACCATGAACACACCGACGAGAAATGTATTTTTCCCTCGCCAAGCTAGGCTTGTCATTTTCCCCGTCGCCATATACCACCCACAACACATTCGCTTCTCTTATCTTCCTGTTCCTACATGCCTGCTTCCAGATATAACCTGCAATATGTCTTGCAGCACTTCCTCGCAGCTCCAGGTATACAACCATACTGCAGCGAACAATATACTACTTATTTCAAGCGCGCGTATTCAGACAAGTCGCTTAGCTACATCGCACTCGCGACGAAATATATTAAAAAATATTCCACCAAGCTTCACTAGCACATAGGGATTTCTCTACACTAAATATTTAAGACGGCGGTAGGCTGACTGGAGCTCGAACTACGTACAGCGTGTTCGGAGTAACGTTTTTTTTTAATTTACGACTATGGGAGTAGAGGCGAAGTCACGATACATTTGCCTACAGGCATCGCTCGTAGTTCCTCGTCGAATTTTGCCTATCGCACAATTATACCCTTTACCAGGCAGCCTCCTTAAGTGACAACGTGGAGGTGTTCGTAGTGCTAAACCAGCAGTTACTATAATTACAATGATACACAGAAATCATTCTTAGCTTTGTATTAATATTTAGTACTGAGCATGATGTCACTATACACGCTATAATCGAGGTTATTTACTCATATGGTTTTATCAAACATAACAGAGCTAACATTTTAATTATTTTGGACAACTAAGAAAATACTCGTGAGGGAAATATACACAAACTATCCACATTTCATAGTCGTATTTATTTGCGTAATAATATGAAATGTATGCGTATGTATCTATAAATCATTACTTGTCACAAATTTCTTACAAGATCTGAAAACTAATATGTATACAATATTATGCATTTTGTTCCTCTCCTTAGCAATATTTTCTGGCTATCTAAACAATTTATCACCTGAAAAATCCATAAAGGTTTTTCCATAACATAAAACATTGTCTGCGGACCGCTAGCTGCGAAGTTTGCATTTCAAGTTCCCTACTGCCTGAATAAACGTACTTATTACGACTTAATTTAACAATTGGTTTTTATAAAAAAAAACTAAGAAATATACGTTGTCCGCATTTCTTAATATGCTACGTAGGAGTTCTGAACTCTTGCTATTTTTCACACAAACTAGTATATACGGGACTGTTATCTGAGCGTCATATATATTGTACAATGTGTTTACTGTATATGCACAGAAATGTGTGTAACTAATCATTAAAAATCTCCTTTGCAACAGGTGAAATTTCTGTTTAACGTACAGTTATTTAGATTTAGTACGTCGCCATTTGGTGCCGAAGTAAGATTGCTCTTAAAGGCGTGAAAGGTTTAAAACAACTAAACAAATATGATATTTCTTGCTCGACACTATCTTTCACGTTATATTGTAACATATTTTCTAAGTACAATCTTTACTATTTGAGTTAACGAATCAGTATCAAATTTATTTAAGTATCTGCACAACTATTGCTGCTATACATTTTTCACTGTTTACATAGTAAAAAAAACATTTTGCTACACCACATATAACGTTACTTACGTCAGTGATGGGATGTCTGTTTTGTGTAGTTTCGTGTCCATAGAAATGCATGTTCAATTGTCTGTGGAATTACCTGTAAATGGAAATTTGTAAAACGTAGTGCACATTGCCATAGAGTCATGGGTTTTATTTTAACACCACAGCTTTTTTCACCACAGAATGCAACCGCTTTACCGTGCTTTGTAACCTACCTTTACACCATCAGAGTAACACATTTTCGATAAAAGAAGCTATCGAAATCGCATCATTGCAACACGCCTATTTGTTTGGTTACCCGCCTTACGAAACAGTCGGAGTGCCTGCGTATGTTTCAGGCGATACATTTTTGTATTTCAAATGGCAAAGTTTGACATGCCATTTTCTCGAAAATCGTTCACTCTAGCACTTTCCGACAAGAAACCTATTTTATTACATTTCTGCACTTGGTCGATGTTCAATAGTTAAAAAAATAACAATGACGTGTTCCAGAGCTACAAGCCAAAACAAGACTATGTACTCCATTTGAACAACGATGGGCCGGTGATATTAAAAGAACTATATTTCTGAGCACGAAGAACAGTCAATGTTGAAACAGTGCTCAAAATTTCGTTGTTTAATGTGTAGACGTTTTTGAGAAATTATTTAATTTTTAATTCGAAAATCTATTTTCATGGTAGCTTTATTCCCACTATATGCACTTTTAGGACAAATAAATACACATTTATACACATTTTCCTCATAGCTCATTATGAGCTGCCACCAAATAAAATTAACACATTAACACACTTCGTCCTGACACACCCAATGCATACAGGATGAGTCTGAATAACACTGACAAACGCTGGTAGTTGATTCCTTAAGGAAAAACAAGCAGAAGTTATGTTTTCATTTTTCGCCTATTCTTAATATTAAGGGAGTAATAAGCCTTTGAACACCAAAATTAATACTCGAATTTCCCCAAAATATCGGAAACTAAATGACATAAAAAGACAATATTTTCAGCATGCTTAACGCTGTTGGGACCTTCAAACCAACAGCAGATACAACTTATACCTTCTACTCTTTTGAAAATAAAAAAGGGTGGCTACCCTCTGATTGCATACATCTTTTTCAACGTCAGGATTTTCGTACATTTGAAAATGGTTTATTGAGAAATGAGACCTGTGTAACAAAAAAAGTTCCTCTTGTTGCAACTGTCTAGGACGTACCGTTTATGCTCAAAACACACTTGAATATTCGCTCAGACATACAAAGACTAGAGCATAGGCAAACCTGCGAACGTCCATGTGATGTGCGCACCGTACAGACTGTGGTGGATATTCACGGTAAACAACACGTACAATTATGTAAAAGTCGCAGATCAGTTTGTTGCTAATATTCTGCGTACATACCGTAGCAGATGTGAACGAAAATTGTAGGTCCCAGGCAGCTGAAACATGTACAAATGGTATTGTGTTCGTTTTGTTGATAATAAACCAAACTCGGATAACTTCGTAAGGCAACTCTTGAAAAACAGTAATGTACAGTGATGGTATGAATGTTGTTCCTCCAAAATATGGCAGCTACAATCGCCACGGCGGTCTAATGGTCACGATGCTTGTCTCCCTACAAGGCGATACTGTATTTACTACCGCGGAGTGTCACGCCAATTTTCGCACGTGGGAATCGTGCCGGTGCGATGAGGTAAGCCGGTGGGTTTTTATCATGGATCACCTATTTTCCTTATCCTCCATTCCCAGTGCAACTCCATGTTCTCACCATGCCATCACTCATTGGCACTCAACATCTTTAATGTTTCAAGCCGTCCGAATCTCTTCATTCATTCTGTCAGTATTCCTACAAGATATATTTTATGTTTGTTGTTTTTTCTAAGTCATAAAAACTTTAACGTCTATGTCTTTTGTGACCGTTAATGTCTTTCTTTGTTTAATTTCAGTACTTCTGTACAGTACAGTGGTATGCATAGCTATCACGTAGTACTTTGTTTTTTAAGTGCATCTCACCCACAATCGCAACCCGCACAACTACTTATTGCAAGTAGCATACACGGCTTGACACACACTGTCTGTTACGCATGCAAGCTACTTCCTTAAGCAGTTTGGCGAAATTTGTTCATTTTGACAAGGCTAAGCCCTCTGAACTGTTTTTGTATTAAAAATAACACCCACGTTACAAATTAAGAGAATATAATGTTCTCAGACCTATGACACTTTCAAAGGTGTAACATGCCCGATTTATTGCTAGACCATGTGGGGATTCTAAACATTTATAGAAATAAATTACTTTTAAATTCATGACTTATGGGAGATGGCACGCTTTAGAGAAACAACATTGATACAGACACTGTAGCATTATTTAATCTTCTTCAAGAGTTGCCTCACGAAGTTATTCGAGTTTGGTTTATTATCAACATGACGAACACAATACCATTTTACATGTTTAAGCTGCCTGGGGCTTACAATTTTCGCTCACAACTGATACGATATGTACGCAGAATGCTAGCAACAAACTGATCTGCGACTTTAACATTACTGTACGTGTTGTTTACAGTGAATATCCACTATAGTCTGTAAGCTGCACACATAACATGGACGTTCGCAGGTTTGCCTATGCTCTAGGATTTGTATGTCTGCGTGATTATTCAAGTATGTTTCGAGCATAAACGGTATGCCCTAGACAGTTGCAACAACAGGACATATTTTTTGTTACACAGGTCTCACTTCTCAACAAACCATCTTCAAATGTTCGGAATTCCTGACGGTGAAAATGCTGTGTGTAATCAGAGGGTAGCCACCATTTTTATTTTCATAAAGTTAGAAGGTATAAGTTGTATCTGGTGTTGGCCTGAAAGTCCCAACAGCACCAATCATTGCTGAAATTATTGTTTTTATGATGGTTTGTTTCTGATATTTTGGGGATATTTTATTATAACCTTTGATATTCAAAGACACATTACTACCTTAATGTTAGGTTTACGCGAAAAATTCAAAATATTAAGTTCTGCTTTTTTTCATAAGCATTCACCTGCCAGCGCCTGTCGGTGTTATATTCAGACTCACCCGGTACGTGTATGTATGTACGTATATATATATATATATATATATATATATATATATATATATATATATATATTGTTGCGTGCCATGTTCCTGGAGGCCAGTGGTCGGCGGCTGTTTCGTAACACCTTGAGGGCTGGCCGATGACTCAAAGCCCGGGTGGCTCATAGTGGGAAAACCGCCGAACCTACGTCATAGATACCTGTCCCAACTGCGTCTTAACC
>PNEQ01048564.1:7897-51909 GCA_003012365.1 Medauroidea extradentata | reverse complement strand
GTAGGTTCAATATATTTCGCTTCTTATTATGATACAAGTCCAAGACGGGAAATTATAAAACTTGAATCACCAGCAATAGAGTTAAGTGCAATATAGGGTTTCATTTAACATTTTGTCTGAGTCCTAGATTAAATTATGAAATTGTATCAAATCAAATAAACGGAGAACAACCAATAAATAAGTAGGCCTAGTTCATTTTTTTCGTGTAATCGGTAAAATGGCGCGACGAAATACTGATATTGTTATAAAAATTGGTGTTTATTATTATTACGTTGAAGTTTAATATTGCAACATCAAATGTTTTAGCAAAAAAGACGCAATTTCCAACAAGGTTAAAATTTTCCGCACATACACACACGTAAATAAAAACGGGAAACAATAAATTTAACGGACTAACATTACAGTCTTGTTTATAGACATCAATAACAGCTGTGCGGCCAACTTTATAATTGCTTAAATAAATAGTGTACTTCACTACATAAATAGTTACCGTTTTGTTTTTTGTGAAGGTAATATACTTGTTATTTATTTCCTAGTGAGTTTTGGTTATTTATTACACCAGTTATTTCTCATTTCCGAACAAATTAAGCTCTGGTCGTTTTTCTCCCATTAGAGACAATGTAAACATCTGCTCGCATGGGTACTGAGTGACGTCACTGCGCAGTAGCGATGTATTTCGATCGCCGATCGGACAGGCCTGTATAGTTCGGCCATGGTATTACCGTATTGTCTTATAGAAATTTGTCTTATAGAAATTTGAACAAAAAAATAAATTGTAGTGATGTAAATACAGTATAGCTTTTTCTCCAGTGGTGTGAAACATCTTTAATCATATGTGTGTTTCTGTATTGTGCTTATTTTAGCTGTTTGTGTACTTTTCAAAATATTAATTCCATGTTTTTCAGGACACGATTATTTGAAAATTTGAGAATGCTTCCACATGCACCAGGTGTTCAAGTACAAGGTATGTGCTTGTAAGAAAGAATTTTTTGCTCTAGTTCATGTTAAATTACAGTAGCAAAGTTTAAGAATCTCCTCAACATTTTTGCAATAAAAATCCTTGTTAACAGGACAGTCATTATTTGATATTTCTCAGCGTCTAATGTGAGGTTTGAGAGGAGAATAAGCAAGGGAATATACATCTTAGAAAGCTCGAATTGGTAGTAGTTTCCCACCACAAAGTATTCATGCTTCCCAATTTCAGATTATGTGTTCACAAACAGTTTTGGGTGTAACCAAGGACCTGTAGTTGAAAGCTATATTGAATAACAATTAATTTATCACCATTAACAGGGAGTGTGTACCAGTTTCAAATAGCTGTGTTTGATGCCTTAGGGAACAGGGGAGTGATGAGAGCCAAAGTATCATACTTAACGCTTGATGAAAAGCATACTGCCTCTATTTTAAGCGCATCAATCTGGCATGCAAGGTTTTCATTGTAGTCTTTTTCCTATGGGACTTTAAGTGGTAACCCTAAATTTTATTCTTGGGTTGCAAAGACCAACAGATGCATCTTGTTTGTACTTTACGAATTCAGGCAGGATTTTGGAGTTACAGCAGTCATACAAAAAATTTTTTTAGATATTTTGAGGGGCATTAAGTCATATTTCTAGCAAGCATTCTTAGTTTTTAAAATTGTTAATGCATAGCTTTAAGTGTGCTTTTTGTAGATAAATGTAATGGGAATTAATTGGTTTAGCGTAAAAAAGAATACATGTGATACACTACACCACCGTCCATGTCAGGGGCGTCATTTGGGGCTACAAGGGGGGGGGGGGCAAATGCCCCCCCCCCCCTGGATTTGGAATTTTTGTGTATAAATATATTTTTTGTATTTTTAAATGTAAATAATGTTAACTTAAGGACATAAAACTGAAGTTTTATTATTAAAGTATCTAATTTATACATGCTTAATTAATAAAAAAGATGCAACAAGGTCACTGTCGTCAGAAAACAAAATCTTGCCCCCCCCCCCCCTGGAAAAACCTGAAATGACGCCCCTGGTCCATGTGCCAGACGAGGACTGTTCTTTATAAATTTGTTGTTAAATAGTCAAGTTTTGTTTTGCTATTGAAGCATGCCTAATATGTACAGCATATTAATTATAACAAATTAATTATAAATGAACATATTTTCTTGCAGTAAATAAGCAAATACTAATGGAATTATAAAGTGAAAAACCTGCAAGTAAAAGCAAATATTAAGGACAAAAAAACTTTTAGTGTAGTATGTTTTGGTAAAAATAAATATGGTCACAGAAACCTAAATATGTGCGACATTTGACATTTAAAATGTGGAACAAAACAATACTACATAACAAAATAGAATGTATAACTAGTCAGACATACAGTCAATGAAGTAGGTAATTATTTTTAACTGTTGTAATGTAATAGGCAGTTGAATTTTATTTTAGAGGCTATTGCCATTAATTTAATATAATAGAACCCTGGTATAATGTTCACACTTTTAATGTTTCCCGGGATATAAGGTTACTTTTATTTAGTACTTGAAACTGATTTATAATGGGAATCAACATCTACCAATAATATTTTTTGCATGTATAAAGTAGAAATATTTGGTGCCTTCGGAAATGTAATAACATGGTTCTACTGTATAGCCTAAGTACTGTGGAACTATTTCTGTTCTCATGATTGCTGGTGTAAGATCTAAACGGTCTCCTACGAAGTGTCATTGAGAAATTTTGTGTTATGAACATGGTAGCTACAAATAAAGGGTGTTATGGTATGTTAGCCATCCCAGAAGATGCAGTAAATGATACAGATGATGAGGATGCTGCTAATCCTGATGAGAGGTTACCGCAGTCAGCCTTGGACAAGAGGATAGCCCCAGACAATGAGTACAGCGACTCCGAAGATGAAGGAGAAGGTGGCCGTAGAGATCATAGGTTGGTTTCATTGTTTATTAATTTAAATGTTGTTCTATATGTATACACTAGACCCCCGACGTTACGAGTACTACTCATGGTCCCATTCATTACATTGGTAAAATTGATAGGGGCTCATTTTGTCCTCATCCTATCAACAGATTTTAAGATTACAATTTTTTCTGGAAAGTGCTTCCAATTGATTCTAGATTTTCATAGTGCTTCGTTAAAAAATAATAAAAATATATGTAATAATTTAAATACTGAACCAGTTAAATTCAATAGGCTCATCCGATTAAAAGCATACCATATGACCGACCTTTAGTGCCTTCTTGTGACAGGGTGGCCACTGACCTGGAAAACAGGGAAAAGTCAGGGAATTAGAAGTGGTCAGGGAAAACAGGGAATTTTGTGAGTGGTCAGGGAAAAGTTTCTCATGTAAGCCTACTACACATTGAAAACAGTATGATGCTGGATCTGTCGTGTCAGTAAGTAGTTACGGGTTTGCGCCCTTATGATTGTTCTTAAACATTTGTTTGCAGGTTGGAATAGTATGAAGTCAGTCGAGTGCATTTGAGTTTTCTATTGCAAGCGTCATAACTATAAAGTTTAGATATGTTAACGTGTATGTACAAGTTAGTTGATTGTGCAAGTATCTTACAAAGACGTTTACAAGTAATAGCCCATTACAATTAACTGAGTGGAGACATTTGGACGGCTCATAACATCTATGATTTAGACAGCTGATGTGGGGTGAATGATGTTTATGGAGTAGCACTGGACTGCAAGAGTAAATTAAATGGGAGACCCCTAAAAAACAAGTAACCAACGACATCGTCCGGCACGATTCCAACATGGGAAAATCCAAACTGACCCCGCCAGGGACTAAACCGGGATTGCCTTTGTTGGAAGCTAGTGATCTGATCACTTTCTTCCACTGCCTTTAATCTTAACTGTGTTATGTCTGTAACATGCTGAGGTAAACTTGATTACTATTTACTTTAGCATCAATGGTGGCAGTATTTATAACAAAAGCGTACTGAAGTATACATTATGTGTTTAAGAATGATTGCAAAAATTAAATTGTGAAATACAGAACAAGGAGATGCAATGGTAACACTTTGGACTTTCATTTGGGAGGACTCAAGCTCAGTCTCCGGCTTCGGTCATCTGATTTTGGTTTTCCATGGTTTCCCGAAATTTCTCCAGTCGAATGCTGGGATGGTTCCTTTAAAAAGGCCGTGGCCAACTCGTCTCCCAGCTGTTGTCATTATACCTAGTTGTGTCTCACCATCTCTAATGACATTGGGCCACAGTGGTCGAAGGGTCAGATCTCTCGCCTCCCTTCCAAGGCGATTCGGGATCAGTTCCCGGTGGGGTCGGTCTCTGGATTTTCGCATGTTGGAATAGTGCCGGATGATGCCGTTGGTCGGCGGGATTTCTCGGGGATTTTCAGTTTCCCTGCCCTTTCATTCCGTCGCCGCTCCTTACTCTCCTTATGTCACCCCTCACCAGCGCTGAAGACCTCAATGTTTAGCACTGATCAAAATCTCTCACTCTCGCTCACTCTAATGGCATTGCTGTTGGCCAGACGTAAAGCTTACTTACCGTATCATAAATTGTGAAAAATTGCATAAGGTGAATTGGATATTACTGCATATGAGTTTTACACAGATAGTCAGGGAATTTTGTGTTAATAGTCAAGAAAAACCTGGAAAGGTCAGGGAATTTCATTTCCAGTTTTCTGTGGCCACCCTGTGTGAGCACATTCAGTAGTTAATTTCTGTAGCATTTTGCATAGCAAAAAGGGCAAGTAATGATTGAAATATAAATTTATATCAATAGGCAGAAGTTCCGATCAAAAGCATGCTTTTGAACGATAGATATGACCAACCCTTGTTCCAAAGATAATAACACTGAGAGTCTTTTTGTGAGTGCAAAGTCGGATTTTCGTATCCATTTGTGGAAAAGTGCCAGTAATAATTGAAATGCTACAGTAAGGTTTCAATGACCTTGCCCTGTCAGCAAACAAATTGTTAACAAAACATTGTGCCCACAGCAACATAGTTATGAGAGACCAGGAAGACATACATGGAAGTTTTATGCAGAAATGACAAGATGATAAATGTACATACAGTATTATTTTAGTTCAATGTCACACAAACTTTACCTATACAATTACGAACTACTAAAAGGGTTTACAAGACCTGGATTTCTCAGCAAACGAAACTAAAATTTGTTTTGCACAAACACTTTTTTCGGAGGTCATGAGATTAGTGTACATTTATTTGCAACACCGAAGTAATAAAGTATTCAAAATTTTGCAGTTAACACCCAGGTACCATTGAATCCTGTTTTTGTTATAAAAAAAAGTCAGTGAATTTTGAAGACAATTGATGCCTTTGTGCCGTCATGTGTTCAGTATTTGTGCCATATTAACGGTGGAATGTCCAGATAACGTATGTGCACTGCAACACTCGAATCAAGTTAGTACAAAAACGACATCCTTGCGGAGTTCAAACTGTGTCACGCCAGTTTTAATCATCCAGTCATGTTTGTGTCCAAATGCTCTCTTGGCTGATGGTAAGAGAACTGATAGTGCAATTTTTTTTTTGCCTTCACTCCGTTCACAACTCTGCTAAGGCTGTGTGAAATGAAACAGCTTGTAAACAAACAACATGTATTCAACTATTTTTTGGAAATATTATGTGAAACTGGTTGGTATGTGTCTAACACAAAAATAACAAAATTCTGAATTGGAAAGTTATTTTGTAGGTATATTGTATTGGTGGCTTGCCTCTCAAATGAGATTATAAAGGAGACTGGCGTACATGATCTCGACCTGTTTCCAATTTATCTTAAAAAAAAAAACTGGTAACATGTTGCTAGTGGTTTCCAAAGCATAAGATTGGGAATAATGTAAAGTAGTGACTGTTTTGTTTCCCATGTTACTACTGGTTAATACAACTGCCATCAAGGATGTTTCATCCGTTAGAGCAATAATAAGCCAAATCTGTATCCAAAATCACATGAAGTCAACATGTGTGCTTATGGGAAAAGTAATTCTCTGTTGTAGTACATACAGTATCAAAGTGAGTTGATGATATTAAACGAACCTGGACTGTAGAGAATGTATACCCAAATTTTTTTAACTTTACAATGAGTCCTCTAGCCTGCCGGGTGCAACTGCGGGCCTTTGAGACCAACACAGTAAAACCCTGGTAAGAAGTTCCCACTCACATTAGAAATTGACCCTTTTAAAAAGTTTTCCTGTTGAGAAGTTCAAATTTTTCATTCCCTTCATAAACTTCTTAACAGGTTTTATGTAATTCTAGCTGTCACTGCCTTGTTATCTATGAAGAGTAAGCTTTGGCATTTAAAAGAATGACGGGTGGTTAAATGTATGGCATAATGTTGCACATGCGCCAAATAGTAACATGCTCCAACTCCTGAAGTAGCAAGCCCGGCCACTTTTTCTTCATATTTTGTGTTTTTTTTTATTTAATTATTTATTTAAATTACGACAATAATCAGGGTAGCGATGTTAAAACTTCTACCTATGGTCTCTGTGCACTGAACTGTTTAGCCAAGCAATTAGTTAAATTTTTGTCCAAAGTATTAAAATTTTTTGACGAATTTGTAAGATTTTTTGACGGTTTCTGAGAGTATATTCTTAAATTTACCACCTTCGTTAAATGTAGGGTTCATGAAATCCAGTGTCTAGTTGTGTTTAGTTGTGAAATACAATAAAAACTTGATTTTATTGACTGTGATTGAACAAATTTACAACATTTTTGGGAGTGTTTAAGAAAAGCTAAATACAGGATATTACATTTAAAGATTTGATAATTTAATATGATGTTCATTTGCGCTAACAGAATTTTAAGTTAAATAATTTGAATACGTAGTTTGACAGTAGTCTTCCAACAAAACCTCATAAATATTAAATGCAATGAAGCATAGAGTATGGTAAGAAAATTAAGTTACAGGCTACTCATTTTTGTTTGCTATGCCCTATCTCCAGCAAGGCAAATCAAAAGTAACTAAAACAGTTAAGGGCAAAGTGTATTTTATAAATGACAATGTGTTATTTTAAGTGAATTAACAGTACAGATCATTAGTAGCAACCTTTTCGAGCACTAGAAACACATGAATTTCAGAGATTTTTTGTTCAATTCACGAACAAAATAAATGTGGGTTTAGTTTTCATTTTACCTTGCAGGTGTCTCCACATTGCTTGTGGAGTCATTTCAGGAACTAATTCAGTGTGTGTTTATGTGTATCTCCATGAATATGCATGAGTGTTGCATGAACTAATACAGCACTTGTTTGGTTTCTTGTTCCACCAACATAGCCAAATAATATAAACCCAGGTTTCAGAATGTATGTAGTGGACATTGTTGCACATTTTATATTGTGGTCTCTATTTTGATTATACAGTATGTTTCATTATTTCTTTCAAGTTTAGTAACTGGGGCCTGGGTATTTCTTTTATTGTACTATGTAGAGGGAGCAATAAAGTTGTGATGGTTGAAGCTAAAATCCCTTAATTAATTTGCCCTAGAATTTTTAAAAGAATTATTTTAGATATTTATATATATTTTTCTTAATACTGTGTAACCACAGTCCATTCAATTAATTTTTTTATTGCTTTTTATTTTGCCAGGGTTATTATATTTTCTACTTAACGAATTCTTTAATATGGGGAAACCCCGACTTTACGAAAATGGACTCAATTCCAGCCATTTTACAACAGTATTCTTGGGCACCAACAAAAAAAATTAAAAAGAAGGCAAAAAGTTGCATATTAAAGTTATTTAAAAATATGTTTTCTGCACACAGCAAAATCAAGCTACAGATTTTGCCTCTGCCATAAATTATGCCACTACTTTAAAACAAAACAAAAATTAATTAATTCAAATTAGTAGAAAAATTTTAAAAATTTTAGCTAAAACATGCCTGAAGCATGCACCTGCAGAGTAATGCTGCATGCCTGGTGAGTTAGGCTGCCCACGTGATGCTTAAAACCCAGTCTATGACATGCCTTCGGGCTATCTTCCCTTGTGTTATCGTATCCGCTCGTACAGCATCCGCAGTGGCAGGCAACCTGTAACTGCCACTGCCGACCCAACACCATAGTTAAGGGTTTGGGCCCGAGTTTCTCGGCTTTCGAGAGAATTATTTTTTAAAATCCATACAAGAGTCAATATCATAAACTTGCTTCGTAACTTTTGTGCAAATTGGTTTTACTATGCAATGTAATTTTTCAAGACAAACTGTATGATGATTATAGCTAGTTTATCAATTAAAAAGAAATTTCGTTAATTAACTAATAAGCAACTATTTTGCAGTCTTCTGACTCGACAAAATTATAGTATGCAGTTTAAATAAGTCATAACAAAGTTACGAAACGATTTTACAATATCGGCTCCCATTTATGTTTTAAAAAATAATTGATATTAAATGAGAAGAAACTAGGGCCCATGTCCTTAAGTACCCCATCTCCTCCTAACCTTCCTCCCAGCCCACAACAGCAGTATGGCTGTTCGACTCTCTCAGCCACAAGAAGGGGAGAGGAAAGGCAAGATTATGCAGATAACACATCACTGTTGACAGTAATTGCCAGGGAAAAAAATATGAACCTATTCTGTGCGTAAGACTGGCTGTTCTGTGTGCGAGACTGGCGAAAAATTATCGCATTCTTTAAAAAAAATAAATGCATGTCAAATATATGTGCTGTAATGATTATTGAAAACTTTATGTATGATTTAATTACAATTTATTCACAGATTTTGTTTTCTGTTTTGTGGTTTACTTTAGTGGCAGCACACATTTATTTACTTTCAAGAATGTTTTTAAATTTAAAATAGAGTATATCTGTGTGTTTGCTGCATATACCAGAAAAGTAACTACGAACAGTGCTGTAATTTTTGTTCTATCCTAGACATGGTTACAGTAACCTAATTTCTAAATTCAGCATAAATTAAAAAAAAATTAAAAATGAATGCTTGTTACACGTGTGTGCAAAAAACTTTAGGCATGAGTGACAGTATAATGTAAAAAACACTCGCTCTACTGCCTTCTTGAGGCCGGTGATGGTCTTTTCTTCAGGTAGTCTGCTAATAGGTCTAGTCTGATGCACAATAAATAAATTTACGTAATTTCCTTACCCTTTGTGGCTTTTAAACATAGTACCTACAAGTATATTAATCCACAAATCTGTGTCTGTGTGCTGCCACAAATCAGATATTGCCAGCTAAAACCATTGGCTACAAGAAGTCAGACTAAACAAGAAACGTTAATTCAACGTTTGCAGTAGTTACGCTAGCTAGCCTTCACACTAGTACAATGAGGCACTGGAATATATTTGGGAATAAAAATTTGGTGCAGCCTATATTTTAAGTATTATTTCCTGAGTTATTTTATTAGAAACTTTGGGTGTGCTTATAGGCACCAAAATACTGTATGTCTTTTACTATAAACACTAATAATGTGTCGTGAGCACCCCAATTCTGATGGGTAGTACTGATGGTGTATTTCCTGGAGACATGAATATTTGTAGTCACCTAATTTCCACATACTAGTAGAAAACTGTTCGTCGGTGGCTATGTAAACTTCATTACCAGGCTATTGTACGTGTTAGCTGTTAAATGAATTTCAGTTTTTGACCAGTAGTTGAGTTGTGAGTTGGCAGCCTGTGACGTGCACTGGTACGTAGCACTTACTTGGCCTCTTATCATACAGTAATTGCAAATTTATTTTTTTGTCTTAATATTTTTCTTTTCTCTCTGTTGTTTATAACAAATTAAGTAGGCCAATTTAACCAGGTATAAGGATGTATACGGCGGGATCCAACATATTAATTGGGGATGCTAGTAGAGAAATTTACATTGAAACTTTATTCAAAATTATAAATTTAACTGTTAAAACAAGAGAAAAGTATGTAACTTTACGTGTCAATTTTATCGGATTCATGTGGTGTTTGGACTCATTTTAAAGCTAATTTAATTTCAAGCAACTTTTCTAAATAAACATTTCTTATATTTTGCCTTGTTTAGATTTTTAAAATTTCAAGTAGCCTTTTAGCTTGCTTCTCCGGGAATAGGATTTACGTATTTGGTAGGCTGGTCAAAGTTCTCTTGCTTGGAAGCACGTACAGAGAAGTGCTGGCTTTTAAAACTTCAAATAAGCTCTGAGCTAGCCTGTGCTTGGATGGATTTATCTGGCAGGCAGGTCAGAGTTCACTCGCCTGGAGGCACGTACAGGGACGTGCTGGAATGCGATGAGCTCTGCCGGGCGTTTCTCTATCGACGTGGGTGATAGTGTCGGGCGCAAAACTCCGTGAAGGTGGTGATCCGCGGCAGATTGATGACGCTGCACATCCCCAATTAATAAACTAATGAATATTTAGCTGGTATTATGGAATAAAATGCTTTGTAAATTTATCAGTAACTATGTTACATACAATTTTTAGGTTATAAATGTCCGTCGCCTAGTTTTTTAAGCAAGTTGTATCCCTCCGCCGCTCGGCCGAGCAAGTCCGGGTGTCCACCCAAGAAAGTTAGTAGTGATCCATCGGAGCTAGGGAACGGTCGTCGGGAGATGGCCGGCTAAGTTTTGTCTGTTTGAGTTTGTAATCGGTCGTTAGTTGTGATTCATCGGAGCTCATGACCGGTCACCGGGAAATGGCCGGCTAAGTGTTTTGATCAGTCGAAGTGTCATGGCGGGACAGGGAGGATGTGTACGGGAGCGCTGGTGCGGGGAAGTGAAGCCTCGGGGGCGAAATCGCTCTGGTTAAACTTCATCTTGTTGAATTTATCTTACTTTTCTCTTTTGTACTCGGTAGCTCCAGGCGTGCCAAGGTATAGCACCATATAGAATAGTATAGCCATCTTCATGAGTGAAGCAAATGAGTACTAAGTATGTAAACCGCAGTACCGTGCGTCTCTATTGTCTTGGGCAGACACTCGGGAGTAGTTGTTTTGGGCGAACTATCTCACGCCACGTCACCGGTTAATCTTGTTATTTTGGTTGATGACAATGGACACCTATTTATATTGCAGGGTTGCCACTGACCTGGAAAGTCAGGGAAATGAAATTTGGTCATGGAAAGTCAGGGAAATACATTTATGGTCAGGGAAAGTCAGGGAAGTTTCAGTATAGTAAAATGTTTGAATTTATTTACGAAGTCAGTTACAATATGTCCACCTTTTTGTTTAAAAAATTGTCCTACTATTGTAAAAAGTAAATCATGTTACAAGTGTCACTTGGAAAATGACTTTGGTTACTGCTCTGTTTTTCGGAAATACATCGCTAACTCCACCAATATCTACAATATTTTATTTCACCGGCTTTACCTAAGAACACATCAGTGGTTGAAAAATGTATGTATTTGTTTATTTTGTAGACAAGCAGGGACTAGGACTAGATTTTGTGAGTTTCAAAATTTTTACATAATGGTATGGTATGAGCTACGTCAACAGGCATATGAAAAAATGCTCAAATTTGCTTAACTTTTTAAATTCTTACTGTTGATACGGAGTGATCAAAGAGTTGCGTACTTACATCAAATTAAAACCCAATGTTTAACAGCAGAATCCTGTTAACGCCTACGAAACTCGTACAGCAAGAGGCAAAATAATGCCCTACAGGCAACAAAGATACACTACAGAGGTCGTTTAACCATTTATGATACACATCACGTCCGCTCATTATTTATATGCTATTATAATATCATCTAGTATTGTATGCTACTCATAACCCATCAATGAACATGACTCTTCGATGAATTTCCACCAAATATCGACCGGCCTCGGCGGCCCTTTAGGCCTTTACCGACCTTTTCTGTCGGTGGAAGCTTGTGATCAACAAAAACCCACGTGATCTACCAGAATCAGCAAAAAAAGGTTATGCGTTGGTGCGTTTCCGATTAGGCGGAGTTAAAATATTTAGAAACAGACCACGAGCTGCAATAAAATAATCAGATAAGCTTGATTATTGATCACTCAAATAAATCTAATATTCTTTAGAGCTATGTCGATCCCCAAATTTTAACGCCGATCTGTCAATATTAATTTTTTGTGTCGGCCGATCCCGGACTCTTGGTCAGGGAAGTTGTTACATTTGGGTCAGGGAAAGTCAGGGAATTAAAATGAAGAATATCAGTGGCAACCCTATATTGGATCACAATCGCAGCTGCAAATAAATAGTCGTAAAACAAATAGGTGTGTTTCTTTGTGTTTCTTTTGGTATCTTCGTCCTGCAAGCTGCATCTTGCAGTAACAACAATAACCCAAAGCACATAAACCCGTTACACGTGTCGCAGTGTGCCAAGGAACGACACACAAACATATATAACCCTACAGACGACACATACAACACGGCAGAGCGAAGCAGCAACATCACATTCTGTCGCCACGAACAGGGACATCCTAACTTCCAATCTATATATAATAACAACACGGCGACGCAGCACCGTCACAAGCCGCATGAACGTCAGTTCAAAGCTAAATACTGTACCTCATCAACATAGACGACGATCTCGAATAGAATCACTGCTTATTCTTGTCCTTGATGGTCACGAGCCATAATTGAATGGAGTAGCTCGTTGTAGCCTTCTGCATCATTTCTAAGCACTAGAAGCTCCTCAAAAAAGAAGCACCCATTAGCTGAGATGCAGTAGAACTTGGAACAAAGATTAGCCTTTCTACCCTACGCCATGCCCTAGCTGCCACGTTCACAGGCTGAAGAAAATATTAAACTTTCACTCCCAACTTACAGCATTACTGGTTTTTGAACTGCCACCCTTGAGACATGTACCATCTCTGCAACATCTTGTAATTTGTTTAACAACTAACGACTTACTGAATGGAAGACTCAGTTTTAGAACTGTCTGAGCAATACAAGATGACAGAAAACAACAGTATATTGCAGCACTTCGTGCAGCAAAAATACACACTTGCCATCAAACTTTAGTATAACACACTCATACGTGCAATTTTTCTGTGACCTACTGACCAAAATACACTGAATTCAACCAAAACAAAAGAAAACCAAATAAAAGTACCTATTACTCTGTGGCAAAAAATACCACAAGTGTATAATTTTAAAGATCCTAAATAGTAAGTTCAAATTATCTGAGACTGCGAGATCCTATATTTGCATTAAACACAGTCACAAACATTTATACTACAGTCTGTACAATACTGATACCACCCTGAACTACTGTATGTACAGTGATAGATCATGAACTCAATGGTGCACCTTAATAATATTATCCTCTCACAATATAACAATTACCTAAATTAAAAGGAGACAATAAATACACAACAGTGCACCCATTTTTGCAATATTACATGTATACATATCGCATCACCTGACAGTGTGTGTGCACATGTGTGGGCTCAGGAGCTCACGCCGTACATGCCAGTTATCTAGTTTACTGTTGCGACTACTGTCATTCATAATGCTCACTCATTCACACGCACCCTGCTTTCGGAAGAGTTATTGTTGGAAATGGTGTGTACGTGGTAGATGGATGTTTACGATAGTAAATATATTTGTTTTCAAACTTTAGCTGGTTAAATGTTGATGTAATCTGCTTGTTAAAACTTCATGAGACACAATGGCTTTCATAACTTTGGATTGAGTGAGATAAGAGATTGGAGCTGGTGATGAGTGTCATGATGCGAGTATGGAGCAGTGCCAGAATTAAGGAGCGGGGAAATTGGAGATTCCCAAGAAATCCAGCCGACCAGTGGCATCATCTGGCACGATTTCCACATGGGAAAGTCCGGGGACTGGCCCTACCGGGAATCAAACCCGGATCCCCTTGTTGGGAGGCGATTGTTTAGCCATTGCGCCAACCACTGCCTCAACTTGATCGAAAGAGATAGTGTAATTACACTTATCTGGTATCATTTTATTCAGGAAACATTATATCAATATTTCATTTTAAAAACATGCAATTTTTGTGCCAATAGCAGTTAAGGGTGCTGCCTACCCCACGCTTCAAATGTGTTGCAGTATGTACGTAAACAGGTTTTTTCTACGGAAATATTCCACTTTTGCTCTTTGTGCCAGTGTACAAAAAGAAAAGAAACCTCAGACAATTTCGAAACCTCATTGATAAGAACCGTGCTCATGAAAAATGTTTCTAAGCCCTCCAATATAGTTCAAAACTGCCTTTTCAGACTGCCGTACTTCTAAATGTACTAACCAGAAGAAACTAATTTAGTTGCAGGTTTTCCACCAATAAAATTATATGGTGACTGCGTAGTGTCGCATAGTAAAAACGGTTCGGCTATAAACTTGCATGCTAGTTCAGCGCTTGGATCGTTTAGGCTATAAACTTGCACGCTAGTTCAGCGCTTGGATCGTTTAGGCTATACAGCATTTAATACGCGCTTCAAGGTTGCCCTTATGTCTCCGTCATTTCTGAGCCTCTAACGTGCAGGTAGGCAGCGCCCTTAAATACAAACTTTTAAGCTTAAGACACACTTGCAGCATAATTTTTTATTGTTGTTTGGTGCAAATATGTTTGTTTATTTATTTATTTTATTTACATTCCGTAGATCCCATGCAAGCAATATAGCTCTGGGGATATGGAACAAGTCAGTTATGTACATAATATTTACATTATATCTAATATTTACATTGAACACAATTACCCTAGTACATGAACAATTTGTGCATGCGTAGTACACACACATGCACATAGACACAAACACATGAGTCATAAATGTATAATCCCTTAGACCTACACTAATACATAAGATGCATACACATATACCTTTCTTTTAATAATTCAATTCACAGTGGAAGTCTGATAATAAAATCATCAAATCACATATACACCATATTGAACATTAGACACAACTGTAACTAAACAAGATATATAGCTAGAGATGGTGAAATTTCGCGAATTCAATTACCTGCATGTTAGAATCAAATATCCTATGCATACTCAAGTCTCAAACATTTGTTGAGTAGCTGCTACACAGTGGAACAGCAGACAATGAACGAATAGACAGGGCTTGAGTATGCATAAGATATTGGATTGTAACATGCAGATAATTGAATTTGCGAAATTTCACCATCTCTACATATAGCCTATGAAGAAATATTTAATTACCATGCAACAGATGCAAGTACATGTAAGTTAACCTATAAAGTAATGTACAAGAACATTTGAAATATATCTTTTTGCAGCTAAGACTATGAAGAACTATACATTTATTGAGAATAATAATCACCATGCTGCAAATAATTGGATACAGTAATATTACACAACTAAGTTATAGCAAGAATACATATATACACTATGGAGGACAAAAGCAAAAAAAAATATTCAGAAGTTGGCTTGCCCTGTACCTTATCCATAAGCACACTAGAATTTTTCACAAACATTTAAACATTGTTAGAAGTACTGAACTTCATGTGTTCCTCTATATCACTTAAGCTATAAGAGCAATGTTTCTGAAAAAAAGTATTTTTAATTTGTTTTTGAAGTCAGTTATGCTGTTTAGTTCGGATAATGATGTTGATAAATAGTTATATAGAAATACAGTATGTTATTTTCTATTTAGAATAAGTGATTTTACAATGGTATTCTTAGGAATCATGAACATTTTAAGTAAAACCAGGGTTCTACTTATCACAAGTATGATTTGCAAAATCATTACCCCTCATAAAATCCTTACTCATAAAATCAAGTGTATACAGTATTATGTTTGTTATAAATGCATGATGTTGTCCTTGTAATGAAAAGTGTTTATCTTAATTTGTGTTTACCTTTAGGTCATTCAAAGGAAGAAAGCGTCCTCGGTTAGATAAGCTAGATTCGAAGAGTGAAAAGCATGACCCAGATGACAAGCTGAAGGGAGATGAAATCTCAAAACTTGACAGTAAAGGTAAGTATATTGAAGTACCGTATTGGCCTGAATATTGCAATTTTTTCCCAGAAAACTTAATTTACGAATATACTGTAGGGGCCATCTTACAATCATAGCCTAATATTTAATGTTATATTTTCAAAATGCATATAAATATTACAAAATTTATAATGATTGGTATTTCACAGTATTCTGGAATAAATTTATGTTGTGTGCCACTTTCATTTTAAACTGGCAAGGTATGCAATAACAGCATTTAAAATTTTAATGATATAATGAAGTGTAAACAAACAGATCTTTCCTTGTTTCAGTTAGTGTCATAGACATGAAAGCATGTTCAGTAGTAATGTCTGATTTGGATCTTCGTGAACGCCAAGTGCATCACTGCACTGTTGTATTGATCTGATCATGAGTTGTGAGCATAACGTGAATCTCAGTGCTGACGTCGACTTCTCGTGGCAGTAACGCTATGATTATGTTCACTTTTGTTAGTACAGTGAACCCTCGATAACTCGGACCTCGATGTCCCGGACTTCGGATAACTCGGACAGAATTTAAAAAAACAAAATTGATTTTAATTAAATTATTTTTTGTCAATAAACATAAGAAAATTGTGTCTGCAACGTTTAAATCCATCACGTTTTATTTAAAAACAGTACAGTATTAAGCTTTAAAAGCAGTTGCTCATCGCTACGTAGCCTTTAATAATCCCACCTTAAAATATCTGGCAAGTTCCGTGACGCGCGAGTAGAGATGCAACTCAGCAGGCAGACCTCCCTTCTTTATCTTTCCTCCCTCTTCACCACACGAGCCATACACGTACGTGCGTCGTAAATAAACACTACAGTACGATGCTGGTGAATTGGACGCTAACTACAGGTCACAATGGCACCGAAAGGGAAATTTATTTTGTTCTGGTATGTGCGATAAATTCAAGATTGCAAAACAATTTGCTCCGGACATTAATAAAAAAAAATTAAAAGCCATTGGTTTGCATTGCAATGTAGGCAAGGTGGTGAGAGGGTTTTACGGCCCTTTAACGACGTCTTACAAGCCGATGAGGGTGAAGTGAGGTGAAAGAACAACACAACATCCATGCCCGAGCAAGGATTCGAACACAGGGCCTCTCGCACAGTAAACTGGCGCCTAACCAACTATGCTAGAGGCTGGCGCGATATCGAAAAAAAAAACAGGGCTTAATAAGTTATAAGAGGGGGGGGGCAGAAAGGGGCATTTGCCCCGGGCCGCACATTCTAGCGGGCCTCGCTTTTAAACAAGTTAAATTATTAAAATGAATGGGCTTTTATTGAGTTCCCGTTAATGTTGATGGTATCTGTGAAATTTATTTTAAGTGTAAAGTGTGTGTAAAGAAGTCACTGATCTATGATGACGCAGTAAGTATGAAGGGAGGCCTACAAGCGCACATTATCACTTCAACCACGGCCGTAGACTTCAACTAAACAAAAAAAAGGAGGAAAGGTAGACTGAGATTTACGTTTCTCCTTGCCTCGTATTCTAACAAAGAGGCCCTGGAAAAAAACAATTTTTCGTAGGAAACTAGCAGCTGGCTGCAGTCCCTGTGACATGCTGATTTTGAGCAATTTTTCATGTAAACATCTCGTGAGTTGCGTGTGGTCACGTGTGGTGTTTTTATTACTGTTGAGACTGTACCGGTTGACCTTGACTACTTCCGCTCGCGCTCTACCACCCTAGCTTATCTCTCTTTCACACACACGCACATAGACTGATGTCAGCCAGACAAGAGAAGGGGGTGAGAACTTTTATGTGGTAGAAAGGTGCCTTGGTACCAGCTTCTAGCACAGATAAAAAAAAGATCAGCCAGAAGTAGCATAAAAATAAATAAAAAGGAATCTGCCAGCCCAGGTTGTTTGACATTCTTTCTTTTATAGTTCTCCCGTTACACTGATATTTTCCCCACTACCCCCTCCTGTAATTGATACGTACAAAGCAGTATATATTGCCACCTCTTTTACTTGTAGAAATGATAGCGTACTGATTTCCTCACGTTTCTTGTGATTAATGACTGATTACCCCTCCTCCCTGGACACCCCTCGATAACACGGACAAATCGTAACTCGGACAGCTTCTCCCCCCTTTTAGTCAGAGTTATCGAGGGTTCACTGTATGTCATCTCATCTATAGTAGAGATACAATTATTTAGGGTACTTTTTTTTTTGTAAATATCAGGGTTTGAAAAGCAGTGTTATTTGATTTTAAATATTTGGTAAATTAATATGGAATGTGATAGACAAATATAACAATATACAGTGGTACCAAAACCAAACGGGAGAGAAGTAGTGCATGTTTCAAAGTTGTAGCTGTAAATATGCAATCACAACAAATAATAAGTTCGGCAGTGAACCATTTATTTAGTTTTACTATTGATTTTTGTTTTTGTGTTCACACTACCCAAAGTATTGCAAAACTACTAAAGAGAATAGAATTTTATTGTAATGTGAGGTAAGAGCATAGTGATACTGTGTATTCATGACCAGTTAATTTTTTCATTCTGCAATTTGTAAAAAAGGGTATCGTCTTATTTTTTAGGCCATCTTGCATTGAGGCCAGTATGGTAGTACATTTTAAACTTAGGCAGAAGTAGGTCACAAATACGGAAAAAATTAATTACGAAATAAAGCACGAGACATAAGATCAAGTCTTAGTACTGCATCGAAAACTGCAAAAAAATTGTGACAAGTTGATTTTAGTTCATTTACTGGCATCATATTAAAAGTAAACCTGCTAAAACTTTGTCCTTATCCATCTTTATAGTGGTGTAAAATTTTTCATTGACAAGTGTGAAAAAAAATTGTGCTAAGGATATTTTAGTGTAATCGGTGATGCTGTATTAAAAAGGAAACTGCTGACATCTCTATTTAAAGCCAAATATTTTATGTTTATGTTTGTACAGTAATCCTTTTCTTTTCTGTGATTTATATGTACTTCATACCAGCAAGAAGCATTTACAGACAATTGCAAAATGTTCACACATATGAAGTTGTTCCACTGTTATCTTGTATGTTTGGTTGACAAAGGTAAAGTAAGCAATTCACACGAGAAATAGTGTTATTAAATGTCATTCTATTTATGTCTGTGGAGACCCTCCCTCCCCTCCCAGTGCATGTCCTTGACAGTGAAGGGTGGAGAGAGAGTGTAATGCATCATGCCGTGCTGTGTTGCGACATCAGCGGTTGCCGACCACCTGGCTAGCAGTGTGCTGTTGCCACGTCACCGTGGACCTGCAGTGCAGCTCCTGCTTTATCAAACATGCACTGCGCTGCACACGTTACTTGTAATTTTTATCATATTTAAATGTCACAGGGCACTTTCAGAGCATATTGAAAATCACAAATATAGTATTATTTGAGGTTGGGAGTAAAAAAAAGTGTTCAAAAAAGTTTTATTGTAGGTTATTAAAGTGTCTTGAATAGTACATTCAGTTTTCGTACATTTGTGGCTTTCCTGGAACGAAAAACTGTGGATAAGGTGCTCCTATTTTTGTTTTCATTACGTATTCTATTCTACAACTGAATTTAAAGTGAACATCGCAGTATACATTTCACATTATTACCGAACTTGTTTTTGTTAAATATAGTGGAATCCCATTACTAGGAGTATGGGATATTACAAGACATTCGTAAATTACGAGTGTTTTGTAATGCACCGTCAGTTTGTGTATGCAATTTATTATACGTATAAATGTTCGGTATTTATGAGTGGTATCGTCATGAGCACATGCGTAGATACGAGAGATTCACAAGCAACAATCATCAACATACAGCGCAAAATGATTTTTTTAAAATTAGAAGTAAACACAATAAATACAAGTGCACGTGACAATCATCGTTCATCGGCTTAGCATGGCAGAGTGAACGCGAGATATGGCAACGGTGGAAATGCAGCTGCGTCTGGCAACGCTGCCGTGACTTGCTCGACCTCGATTGTTTTTGACGCCATCTTGGTACTAGCGTTGCCGACTCGTACGATCCGGATGGAAATGTACAATAATTCTAGCCTTTGTACGATGTACGATCCAAACATGTACGATATACCCCAGATGTACGATAATTAACGAACTTGGCTCGTTAATCAACTCCTCGCGAAAATTTGTAAACAAAACAAACATCTTGGTGTTAGCAGTTTCGTAGAGAGTTATTTCGAGTACCCTTTAATGTGATGGACAGTGAAAGTGAAGTTGATGATCCAAAGGTGTGGGAGACACCTGAAAAGGTGAGAAGATGTGTAGGTCAATCAACAAAGTTTGGCAAACATAGGAAACAACAATTTAGGTCGGAGTGGTTACAGCAGGTAAACATTGACTAGCCCCAGATAAGGGGGACGATTTTAAGGCTAAGTGTCTGTGGTGTAACACAAGTTTCACAGCTGAGTTATCTTTAACAAATATGCATAAATACTTAATAGTGTAATGACTTGTAATTTTTAATTGTGTTTTGCTTTGTTCTTGTGTGATGATTCATATAATTATGCTAAAATTACTAGTAGTTAAAAAATGCAAAAAAAAAAAAATGACAATAAATATTTGTATAAGTTGCACTTCGAAAAATTGTTATGTATGCTTCTACTTCATCAAAAAAATCGAAAAGTACGATAATTTTAACTGTCCTGTACTATCCTTGGCAATGAAGTTGTTGGCAACCCTGCTTGGTACAGCACGAAAGCGAAAGTGGCCCGCAGACTGAGTACACATCATCACTTGCGTCATCTTGGTTTTATTATAACGAACGGCATTGCAGAATCAGTTTCAAACTCACTATGATTTTTTTTCATTGTGTATGTTATACTGCAAGAAGTTAAAAAGTTACGTTTATGTAACTTAACCTGCTAGAGTTGTTTGTAGAACAGGTTAGATTTGCCTGATCATTGCAACACATCAAAAGGAAACTTCATTTGAATCACTATTTGAACGCCTGGAGTTGAAGTTTTACACTACCCATCGTAACCCGAGTAAGTTCATAACTTCTTGTGTCCTGTTTTTATACGTTACGTGTTATGATTTCATAACGATAGGTTTTAATTTTACCGAAATTTATGTTGGAATGGATAAATAAACTGTACTCGTACTAAAAACTGTTATTGTTGCTTTGACTTCACAACGTTAGTAATATGGAATAGCCGCGCCATTCATAAGATCTTATTGGTGCAGCGGTGTTCATTTCAGCCAATCACAAATGAGCTGGCAGTGCTGTTCATTTTAGTTACCACCTCCCCCGCCTCGCTAGACATACATTTTGGTTTTGTTTACCTTATATTTTGCCATACTGTAGCGAGTGAAAATGGTAACAAAAAGCTAATGGAAATTGTGAAATAAATAAAATTGTAATTATTGAATGTTACACCTAATAAACACATGCCTATCGGTTTTGGCAGTCTTGTTTTATAATAGCAGAGATACTAGCCAAAGTAAACAATACTGTTAAAATTGTTTATGTAAACGTTCGATTCTTACAACTTGTAACTACGACAATTTTTTGTGCTGTTACGAACTCTCATAGTATTGGGATTCCACTGTAGTACATTAAGTGCTAGATTTGGAGAAATATTTATCCAAGGCAGTGATTTTGTTTATTATCTGTTTATGTCTTATACTAGCAAAAACTGTTGTGTCAACCTTATGTTGTGAACACATGCTTATTATAAAATAAACTAAGATATTATTAAAAAAAGATTCTTGGGCATTATTGATATAACTGTTGTCGCCCTGATATCAGATTGAGAAGTTATCATAGACAGCCATGGGCGGCATAAACAGTGGGTCAGAGGGGTCAAATTCACCGCAAGTAATGTGCTGTAAAGGGTCAGGTTCTCAAAAAGTCTACTACATAGATGAAGAATAATTAAGAAGAAAACACTATCAACATGTTTTTCGCTTGAACATGTGACTCCTTTTACATAGGTAACCAACTAAACACGTGAATTTAATCTGTAAAGCTGTACAGTGTGTGCACAATTATTTTTATTCTTGAACCTCCCCATGACAAACATCATCTTCCACCCCTGCATACAGCCAGTTTATACAACATTGTACTTGTAAGTAAAATTAGATGGCTATGGCTTGCATGATAAACTATGTGCACAAGTGGTGACTATGTATTTGAATTGATACAGTTGATGTCCAAGTGAAAATGCTTCATTCTGTTACCTCTCATAACCTAACCCCATATTTCTCATAAGAACCTGTATTCATCTAAAGTGGCTCAGCAGCTTCCCCATGTGGAATATTTTGATAACATATAAAGGTCGGCAATGATTACTATACTTTTTGCATAATGAACAGTTTTTTTTTATTCTGATGCTGTTACGTTAAAGAATAATGTACTCAAATACAACTAAAAAATCATGTCAATTCTGAGGTTTTGTTATTAAAAAAATATTTCATGAAATTGCCAGAATGTTTTGATTTGTTCTTAAATGTCCTTAATGAATTTGAAGAGGACCCTACTTAACAAAAGTTCATTTAACTTTCGTAATTTACTCCAGCATTGCGGTGGTGTTTCTGGAGGCGGAGCTATATTTATGGGTGATATTAGTACAGTGTCATGATTTGCAGTTTGCCAGGTAACATCATAGTGAAATGCAAAGGGGTGGGGAATTCGCTTGATATTTTTGGATTACTTGCACTGCCCCACTACCCTGACTCTTTTGTATCACCTGATACCTACTGGGGTCTGCTTGCTCCTCCTACCACCAACAAGTAAATACTAGTTCGACATGACCTCCTCCAACTTAGCACCTTAGCCAGCCTCGATGAACACAGTAGTGAGTCATGCACATGTTCAAAGATGCCTGGGATAACTCGCACATTGCCTGCTACAATTGTGAGTCTTGCTACCGAACCCTCCTTGCTAACATTTGAAGTGTCATACGAAGAAGTTTCTTTGTACTCCCATGAATGTACCACCATGAAAATAAGGCCAGAGGATTTAGATCAGGGGATCAGGTGGCCGTGCAACAGACCCACCCTGATTAATCCATCTGTCCTAAAATGTTGCAAAGTCCTACGTAATGCTGAGATGTGGGGTGATGAATTACCCCTACTGCAACCACATGTTCTGCCAGATTTCTAGTGATGTGTCTTTCCAGACAGCGTGTTCTTGAGAAATGTTTGGTACATGATGTCATTAAGGCAAGGTGGGAGGATGTAAGATCCAATTAATTCATTTGCCACCATACTCGCCAAATGTTCACGGAAAACTTCTGTTGGAATCTGCGTTGAGCACAAGTAGGTATTTGGATTCTCATGAGACCATGTGTGGCTAAGTTGTAATTTTCCTCATGGGTAAACGTTGCTTTGTCCGTAAACAACACCAACGATGGGAACTACGGAACCTCTTTTGTATGATGCACAATCCACTGTGAAAAGGCCAGTCTAGCCGGATAATCAGCTGACTGTAACACGTGTACTAGCCGGTGATAGGGATGGTGGACATTTTCCCGCAATACTTATCCCACTATCATGGGACCCATCTATTTGGCGCACTACGGAGTGTGTATTAGTGTAGGTCATGGCTTCTGAAGAATTGGTTCCTGAAATCTAAAAGTACACATGAACAGGAGACAGCCAGCATTCCATATATTTCTCTGCAAAATAGAAAGTCTAATTTACCTTTTTGTTGAGGACTGTATAAAAATTAGTGTAGCTATTCAGTGTGTTAATAAAACTCGCCTTGAATCCACCCGTTTGTTGACAGTCAGTCCGTGTAAATGTCCAATAATGTGGAGAGATGTGGTTAGGAAACTGTTCTCTATACAGACACTGTGCACGTCTACCACATCCATACATCCATTCACTTTACCGTGCACAATATGCATGTCAGTTTTTTTGGCCTACATGCAACATTCCACCTGATGATGTGCTTAAGACAGTAATACTTAATTAAGGTCAAACACAACCCTAGATGAACATCCATGGCTGCCGTTTGCATGTTCACAACAGTGCTGTTGTCTAGCGCAACTGTAACAAACTACACTAGACCCCCGATTTTATGAATACTCACGGTTCCTCTCATCGCATTCGTAAAATCGCTACCTTCATAAATTCGATAGCGGCTTATTTTTGCCCCCCCCCCCCTCCCCCCAACTTAACAGAAAATTTTAAAATTGCATTTTTTCTGCAAAGTGTCTCTAGGCCCCGACTTCCGTAGCGTTTTGCGGGAAATTAATTAACGTAATAATGTAAACATAAATTGATATCAGTAGCCAGACGTCACACTGTTGAGCGGTAGATATAACCAACCCTTGTCCCCAAAAAATGAGAAAATCGAGATTCCGATTGTCTTCTCTCGAGCGAATAGCCCGACTCCCGTAGCATTTAACGGAAAAATAAAGCAAGTGATAGTTTAAATATAAATTTATATCAATAGTCAGACGTCTTATGATCAAAAGAACACCGCTAAACAATAGATATGACCAGTCCTTTTCCTAAAAAAAATGAGAAAATCGAAATTCCGAGTGTCTTCTCTTGAGCGAATAGCCCGACTCCCGTAGCATTTAACGGGAAAATAAAGCAAGTGATAGTTTAAATATAAATTTATATCAATAGTCAGACGTCTTATGATCAAAAGAACACCGCTAAATAATAGATATGACCAATCCTTTTCCTAAAAAAATGAGAAAATAAAGATTCCCAGTGTCTTCTCTCGAGCGAATAGACCGACTCCCGTAGCATTTAACGGAAAAATAACGCAAGTGATAGTTGAAATATAAATTTATATCAATAGGCAGACGTCTTACGATCAAAAGAACACCGCTGAACAATATATATGATCGACCTTTGTCCTAAAAAAATGAGAAAAAACCGAACTTTCGATTGCCTTCTCACGCGCGAATAGCCCGATTTGCGTAGCGTTTAGTGAAAAAAAAAAAAGTAGGAATTCCTTACTAGTAAAATGCCCTTGTAAATTATACACCAAAGAAAGAAGGAATAAGCGGATGTATTTATTCATTGCGCAGTTTTATATAACGTAACGTAAAAACATTCCCTCGACGTTGTTGAATAGGGAAAATTCCTAGAAAAAATTTTTAATGTTTACCTCATTTTTCCGAATCATTTCGGCACTAAATGCAGCCAGGCAAAGCAATAACTCCGTGAACATTGTAATTTTCGAATTATTCAGCTTTAAAAATACCATATTTTCAAACGCCGCCACAAACATTGAAAACGCGTTCTTATTGGCTAACACATTTATGACGTAGACTTACTTGTTTTGGTTTGCCACCGCACGCCAGGCACTATTGTGTGTATTGGAATTTTTCAACGACTTAATAAACTAATAAAATTTAGCGAACTCGGTTACGTAATAGTTATTTCTGGGAATTCGCCCGTTGTTTAGGCATGCGTGGTTATAGATTTGGTAGCCAACAACGAAGATTTATTTCACTTTAGTTGATTTTAAACGAGTGAAGACAGCAATGTATTAGTAGGCCTAGCTCTCACTCACACATTGAGACGTTTTAGTTACAGGTTTAAGTTTATGTAAATTTAATTTAAATTCTAGAGAGATAATAACTTACTACGAATTCAGTTTAATGCTTCAGATCCGATATATTAGCATAAGTTTAGTTTAGGTTTGAAAGGTCAGACGAACGAAGTTCACATGCATACAAAAAGTGAACCTATCGAGTGTATGTTTGGAATGCGTTTAACCAAGCCTGGCACTGACTATGATCGACATTCTAGTTGCACGAATCGGTAAAATAACATGGCAGATCAATTATTTTATTACAAGTAACATCTTTTCTCTCAGTAATGTTTACGTTTCTCGTGAACGGCTGCCATCTAGGGGCAAGTTTTGCAAGACCTCGCCTCCCCCTCGAATTATCGGCCAATCACGGGTGTTTGAACTTGCCTATTGGCTAATGACGTTGCCACTGTCAGTGGAACAGCCAAAACACTACAGCTGTAGAGATTTCGTCACAAACTGCATGCTATTGACTGCAATTTTTTAACTTAAAAGAACTTATTTATTTCCTGGTAACCGTGTCATGTACATAATACAGCATTACATACGTATACTGTATTTTTGTCGTTAATAGCAGACTGTTAGGTCTCTTCTTAAAGCTTAAACCATGCAGTCCGCCTTGATTTATCAGACGTCGCTAAAGTTAAGATTTTATTCCGAGTAAATTGAATTGTATTGCTGCGAAACGAACTATTATCCACATTTATACCCTTCGAAGTTCAAGCTAAACTCGATTTTACCGCATAAACTACCTTATTTAACACAATTTCACGACTTGAACGTATGTTGCTGTCGTTTGTGTGTTACGTACATTTAAATGTACAGTATCGTGACGTCACTGGGAATTCAACATGGCTGTTCACGTTTTTGCCGCGCAAAACAGACGGCTCATTTCATTTAAGTTTTTCTGGAGTTACACGGATGCAATGAAAGAAAGTATGGTACCGTTGTTCATTAAATTAGACGCACTTTTGAATAAAAATATAATAAAAAAATAGGAATTTTCCCTATTGTACGAGAACGTAGATACTAGTAGCGTGCAGAGCGGACAGATAGCGCAACTGTACGAACGTTCACAAGATGGAGGATAGATAACGGCACCGTAGCATATACCGACCACGGCTGTAGAAGAACCGGTCTGGACACTCGCCTGGATATTTGACCCCCTTGTTGTTTGGCTGTAGTTCACCAAGTTACCAAGAATATTGTGTTTTATTGGAGCTGATGTTACGGCGGTCGGACTAAACTCCGCCCACTTCCTTTCCGCTAAGATAAACAATTTATCAAAACGTATTTTTTATCAATTTATGAAATACTTTCTTCGCTCACAATTTTAAGAAAAGGCTCCAGCAATCTTTATTTACTTTATAAATTTAACAATGGAAAAAAGTGGACAGAGTTTGAGTCCGACCGCCCGGAAAACAGCGCCAAAAAGTACGACATTCTCGGTAACTTGACGAACTACAGCTATCAACAAGGGGGTCAAGCAAAATACATTGTTAGATAGGCGAGTGTCCAGACCTGTTCTTCTACGACCGTGATACCGACGTTCAGGCCGCCTTCCGTTTTTCACTGATTTCACTGATATCACTGACAGTTCGCCAGTGTCCGTGAACAATAAGGGAACAGCGTCAGTAATCAGCAAAATATTTTCACTGTCAGTAAATAGATAGTATCGGAACATTAAATCAGTGAACATTACTGCAATGTACGTTGCCTAGCAACCACATCTCTGGCATATCTGCGATTGCATTCTTGCGATAAACTGTCATGTTTATTTTGTTCGCTGTATAAATTGTATTTACTTTAATAATAAAGTTGGTATATTTTTAGCATATTGATACATCTAGCACGACTTACGACAGACATTGTTTTCTTCGTTTTTTCACGACGCAACTTATACATTGTGTGTATTTGAGGTTTGGGAAGCTGTATCCATTATTTTTAAATGCATAAACAGGGTACGATTCAACCTCTAAACATTATTTAGTCTTTGCAAACTGCACGACGAATGCTTCTGCAACTATAAACAGACGTTAAATAAACGTATATAAATTAATAGATACCCTCTTTGGCCCTTACATATTAAAAAAGACTCGTTCTATAATTAGATAACTTCAACTTTTGAATTTCCGCCAAAAATATTGGTTTACTGACAACACTGATGCTCTGAAGCGCCAGTAAAATCGGTAATCTCAGTAAACGGATCTAGCCTCGCACAGGGTATCGTCATCAACCGACCATCAGTGACTATCAGTGCCGTCAGCAATTTCGGAACTATAGCTGACATTACTGAAAACACTGGCCAGTGAAATCAGTGAATAACGGAAGGCGGCCTCAATGTTCCAAAAACGCCATTTTGTGACGTTTGGTGACGTTCTTACCTAAAATCGTCGAGAATTACATGTATAAGTGATTGAAAATAATAACTTTCACAGTCAGTATATGCGGTAAAAATAAATTAAGAGTTCCGGGATTACGTAATACACGAACGTCTATTTATTTTCCAAGTTCGACATACCCGGAGACAAATGTTTCTACACTTGGAAAATTGGTAGCACTATTATCGTGCTCACTTGTGAAACCCACGTTTTACGACACGCAGTAACCCATTGTTTAAGAAAATTATGCGCCAAGTTAATTGTTTTAAGTACATATGGTGTTAACGCAATAAAGAAAAATATCACGCTATTATTTATAGGGTTTGTGTAATAAAATAAACTCATTCGGCGCGAGACGAGAGAGATATAAATGACGTCGTGAAACAGCCTAGAAGGAGGCTGTACTATAGTTAAATGAGCATATGCGCATGCGCTGGAACTTTGTGTCTATAGTACGACCTCAATATAGATCCTAATACGTCGTAGTTGGAGACAGGCCGGCCGGCTTGGTGCAGGAAGCGGCGCCGCGCGGTTTTCGAACTGTCACTGCCGCATTTTTTAACGGATTTTCGCTATTTTTGTTTTATTTTTAATATTGTGACTTACCAAGTAATAACTGCAACTCTACAATTCATATTTTAATGCCGTGAATTAGATACAGTATGTTTTATTCATTGTCAATGTAATTCCTTACAATTTTTTTTGTCATATAATTTTGTTATTTTTTGAGGGTTCCTGAGATTGTATTCGTAGAATCGCTACCTTGTTAAATCCAGGGTTCGTAAAATCGGGGGTCTAGTGTACGTTCGTCCCATTCTTACTTGTGCAGTGTAGCTTCCAATTGAATGCAATTTAATCTATATGCATGATAGCCCATCCTTGTTTTCCTTGTGTACACATCACCTTTCAAAATGTCAGTATCATCGTCTTTGATGCAAAACATTAAGTAATGGTTGTAGAATTATTTTTCTATAGCACTAATATGTTATTCAGTGAAAAAATATATAAATAGTATATACGTATATACTTGTGTGTAGTGCGCCCTCGTGTATAATTTGCACAACGATTTTTGCAATAAGTTCCAGGGGAAAAAATTTATGTGCCTTGCTAGAATGTAAAGATTCATGGGAGTAAAAAGTCGTGAAGCAGCGCGAGGGAGGTTACGACGGATTCGTTAGGGGGGTGGAGGAGGAGGAGGGAAGGAACTGTGGCTAACAAAGAAAAGAGAAAGGAAAGATGACTCACTGTGGCTAAAGTGTGACGGGCGGAGAGAATGATGGTGAAGGGGGAGGGCGGCTTGTCACGTCCACAGCTATTTATAGATAGCCTTACAAGCAGTGGCGATGCGTGATCTAATTTGAAAGGCAAGCTACTAATCATATTTGCGGCTACCAAGATCTTAGCATTTTAAATAGGAAAGAGGGGAGAGGGGACCTTAAATCTCGGAATAATTTAACGGAAGAGAGTAATAATAAAACAGACTAAAAAGCATTTTCATTGGCAACAAGCGTGGCAACCAGTTCAGCAGGAAATTGTAATGTCTTGTATGGCAGCTGTTAAGGTATCAGGTATCGCGTCAAAAATTCTTTATCAGGATGTGTGAAGGCAATATGACGGGATACCTGATACCTTATAAGATAAAACCAAGGAGCCAGCCAGGCGGTGGGTCAGATTGTCATGTTACTATCTACAGTATGCCGCGTTGGCAGGGGCGTCATTTAGGGGGGAGGGCAAATTCCCCCTCCTGAATTTAAAAAGATAAGTGTATAAAAATTTTTTGTCTATTTTGTTATTTACATAATACTAACGTAAGCGCATAAACCAAAGTTTTATTATTAAAGTTTCCAATTTATACATGCTCAATAAATAAAAAGATGCAACAAGGTCACTGTCGCCACCCTCCCCCCAAGAAAAATCTGAAATAACGCCCCAGCGCGTTGGAAAATCATGGCTGGTGATGTGGCCGATGTTCGAGGCCATTGGCTGTAGAGTTACAGCATTCACATTATTATAATCATAGCTCTCATAAAGCCTTCGTTTAATATCCTGCCATCAACACTGTTCAACGATTTTTGTATTTTTACAAAGAAAATCTTTGGAATCCCAGTTGCCAATAAAGCTTTGGTAATACTAACTTTGCAAAATTGCATAATTTTCAAAGTTAGTTGTAGTATTACTATAGACGGTTTGGGATAAAGTGAGCACTCAGAAAAAGCCCTGCTAAAAATCAATTTTCAGCCATTTCGTATTTTTCCGCGCGTAACGGCAAACGATGGGAAATGTCTAACATCTATAGACACGGCACATGATGTTTGCGCAAGGAACATAATGTGTTCAGTCTGTAGGAACATATATAGTTTGAATGTTTGTTAAAAAATATAATTATATAAAATTCAAGTATGACTGTTTCGGTTGATTTTGTTTCAGTATTGTTCTATTAAAATATGAAAATAAACTGAACCATTTTGCGTAATTTCGCTGCTAACCATACAAGGTGTAAAGCAACTATAGTTAACATAGAATTGTATGCTGTAACGGCCAGTGATATTTTTCAAATGAACGACCTAACGCTTCTTTTAGCAACTGGGTTTCCAAAACGTTTTATTGTAAAAGTAGCTTACAAAAAATTACAGTCAACAATCGATCTCACAAGGATAGTTCCGATATGTTTATGAGAACTGAGCACAAAACACCATTATTGAAATTAATTCTGTAACATTTACAAAAATTTCTGATTAAGAGAAGTTTTAAATAAGATTACAAACATGTCGAATTCTAATTGCACTGGAATAATCACCGGAGACCTATCTTTTCAATAGAAAAGAAAATTTCCAATTTACTAGTATCAGTTTAAACAGTCTTCGCCTTCCTGTTTATCAACGCATAAGTTACAAAACTTGACCGGTAATACATTATCTGAAATCACAGTAACTGGTAACAAAACCACTATAGTGGCAATTCTGCTAGGTTCGGCTATATTCGTATTACTTCGGTGAGAAAGCACTGCAATTGTAGCTTCTAACACAGCGTCACGTAGCCAATCCCCTCTCGAGTTCCTTCCAACCGGACACCCACCAACCCCTTCATTCACCCGAATACTATCGCGGTAACTCTACCCACTGGAAGCGTTATTGGAAGCGCTTTTCTACAGCTTGCTTTAGTTGTTTTCGAGTTCTTATCTTCCGTTTGACAATGTTGTAATCTGAGCGGAATTGGTAAAAGATACACCTATTTTCACGGGTCATAGTTAGCTTCTAGTGGAGACAAGGTTACAAGTAAATATTTATTATAATCAGAGGATTGTCAGGAAGCTGCCTGGGCAAGCACTGCTTGCCTTTCTTACCCTGACGAGACGCCACTGCTTACAAGGTCGCTAGCAGCCTGCAGCCAGCTCACATGGCGTGGACAGCATTCCCCCTTCCCCATTCTTACTTTGCTGTGTCCTGTCCGCTGCTTCCAGCGTGACTCCACCCCCCTACAAAACGAGATAACTTGCCACGACAGCAGAACAAGCTTGCCTTTTTTATTTACTGTCCGCCACGCGCTGAGAAGAAAGAAAGGCTCAGGAATAGGCAAGGGGGAGCTACAAGCAGAGGACTGTAGGGCCCCAACCACTACCCTGCCTTGTCTTCCCTCTCCCTGGGGGGGGGGGGGAAGAACAGTGTCGCCCTTTTTATTCTTTTCCTTGGAAAGATGGTTATCACGAGGCATCAAAATTAACTTCTCATATTACTTTCGACCACCCACGAACTTTCCTGCAACGGCAAAAAAAAAAAAAACTGTCGTGGCAGTAACAGCAGAAAAGAGGTGTGGAGGGGGTAGAGGAAAAGAAAAGGAAGTGTAGTAATGATGGAACCAGGCGGTGAGAAACAGTCTCTCTCTCTGTCTCCCACGCTTGACACCTGCCAGTTTACAACTCAACCTTCTCTTCCCACCCCATTTTTTGTGGCGGCTTTTTTTCTTTTTTCCGTCTATAGTGCGCACCCCTGAATTTTTATTAGTTGTTTTGGAATAAAAGTGCGCGTTATACATGAATAAAACGGTACATGCCTCTATAAAATTATGTACCTCACTCGTTCATTCACTCATCAACGCACAGTCCAAACTGCTGGACCTAGAAACGTGAAATTTTCAGCGTAGCTTCCCCTCGCGGCTTAGGCACCGACTATGGAAGGATGTTTTGAAAATCGAAAATTAGAGGGGTGAAAAGGGTCAAAACGTGTTTTTGCGAAATTCTCGATAACTCTCTCACTCGATGATACATTGTTAATATTTTCACTTCAAAACATTGACTAAGTAAATGCATAGTTCATAATAATTAGATTTTACGAATTTCTGAAATTGAGGGGGTGTAAAGCAGTTAAATGTGTTTTCAAGAAATCCTGCATTTCTCTTAAACCACTTCAGACATTGAGGTGATCTTTGCATCACAATGGTGCTCAGGTAAATATCTAAAAAGTACTGTATTTTTAGGATTTTTTCAAAATTCATTCTTGAAAGTGGGTTAAAAAATTTAATGTGTTTTCAATTAATCATCCGTATCTCCTGGACCATTTCAGATATTGAGTGGTTTTGCTTACGTACATACCTAAAAAGTAATTTCAGGATACATCCTCTTTTCTTTAAAGTTTACGTACGTAAATATATACAAACCAATTTTAGGTAATTCACAAATTAATGATATACAGAGAATATTGTATCATCATCAATTAATACGTAATTAAAAAAGTTAGTTACTCTTTTCTATAGTAATTCAAAGTTAGTTACTCTTTTCTAAAGTAAACGCGTGCGAAGCCACAATGGGACATCTAGTATATATCTATGTATATAAAATTTATTTCAAATGACATCAAAACATATTGCAATTCTTTCAGAATTTATTATAGAGGCATGATATTTATAAAATTCATGGGTTTTTTTCTTCCCAAAAAACATCTTGTAAGAATGCTACAGTGTCATTCAGTGGGGAAAAAATAGTGTGTGTGTCTCTCTCTCTCTCTCTCTCTCTATATATATATATATATATATATATATATATATATATATATATATAGACACACACACAGTGAACCCCCGATAACTTGGATTAAAAGGATGGAGAAGCTGTCCGAGTTACGATTTGTCCGTGTTATCGTGGGGTGTCCGGGGAGGAGGGGTAATCAGTCAATTACCAGAAACGTGAGGAAACCAGTACGCTATCATTTCTACAAGCAAAAGAAGCCGCAATATATACTGCTTTGTACTTATCAATTTACAGGAGGGGGTAGTGGGGAAATAATCAGTGTAACGGGAGAACTATAAAAGAAAGAATGTCAAACAACCTGGACCGGTAGACTCTTTTTTATTTATTTTTTATGCTACTTCTAACTGATCTTTTTTTATGTGCTAGAAGTTGGCACGAAGGCACCCTTCGACCACATAAAAGTTCTCACCCCCTTCTCTCGTTTGGCTGACGACAGTCTGTGCGTGCGCGTGAGTAAAGCTAGGGTGGTAGAGCGCGAGGAAAGTAGTCAAGGTCAACCGGTACAGTCTCAACAGCAATAAAAACACCGCATGTGACCACACGCAACTCACGAGATGTTTATAGGCCGTTCACAATAAACTGAGCACTGCGTAAAGTTTTCTTTGAACCGTTTTGTAGTTATCTTTACTATTTTTAATATTAAAACTTCAGTGTAGCTAAAAACCAGAGTAAAAGTTTCAACACTCTCAAAAGTTAACATATATTGGGCCAATATAACATATTTTTAATTAATTGTGAGTTCTGCTGAGTGCTCAGTTTATAGTGAACAGCCTATACGTGAAAAATTGCTCTACATCAGCATGTCACAGTGTCTGCAGCCAGCTGCTAGTTTCCTACGAGGAATTGGTTTTTTCCAGGGCCTCTTTGTTAGAATACGAGGCCAGGAGTAACGTAAATCTCAGTCTACCTTTCAGCCTTTTTTTTTTTTTTGTTTAGTTGATGTCTACGGCCATGGCCATGCGCTTGTAGGCCTCCCTTCATACTTGCTGCGTCGGCATAGATCAGTGACGTCTGTACACACTCTTTACACTTAAAATAACTTTCACAGATACCATCTACATTAATGGGAACTCTATATAAGCCCATTCATTTTAACCATTTAACTTTTTCAAAAGCGAGGCCCTCTAGAATGTGCAACCCGGGGCAAAAGCCTCTTTCTGCCACCTCCCCCTTTTTATAATTTATTAAGCTCTGTTTTTTTTTTTCTTCGATATCGCGCTGGCCTCTAGCGTAGTGGGTTAGGCAGCAGTTTACGGTGCGAGAGGCCCTGGGTTCGAATCCTTGCTCGGGCGTGGATGTTGTGTTGTTTTTTCACCTCACTTCATCCTCATCGGCTTGTAAGACGTCGTTAAAGGGCCGTAAAACCCTCTCACCACCTTGCCTACATTGCAATGCAAAGCAATTGCTTTTAATTTTTTTTATTAATGTCCGGAACAAATTGTTCTGCAATCTTGAATTTATCGCTCATACCAGAACAAAATAAATTTACCTTTAGGTGCCATTGTGACGTGTAGTTACATTCCAATTCACCAGCATCATACTGAAATGTTTATTTAAAACGCACGTTCGTGTCAGGTTCGCGCTGAGAAGAGGGAGGAATGATAAAGAAGAGAGGTCTGCCTGCTGGGTTGCATCTCCACTCGCGCGCCTCGCTAGCAACATTTAACCACATGGAACTTGCCATATATTTTACGGTGGGATTATTAAAGGCTACGTAGCGATGAGCAACTGCTTTTAGAGCTTAATAATGTTTTTAGAGCTTAATACTGTTTTTAAATAAAACGTAATGGATTTAAATGAGGCAGACACAATTTTCTTATGATTTTTGACCAAAAAATAATTTAATTAAAATTAATTTTGTTTTTTGAAATTCTGTCCGAGTTATCCGAAGTCCGGGACATCGATCAATGAGTTATCTAGGGTTCACTGTGTGTGTGTGTGTGTGTGTGTGTGTGTATATATATGTGTGTGTGTGTGTGTGTGTGTATGTGCATGTGTGCACATGCGTGCATAAAAAAAATTAATAAAATTATTTCAAATGATATAAAAAAATATTACATTTCTTTCAGAATTTATTGTAGTGGCATTACGTTTATAAAATTCATGGGCTTTTTCCTTTCCAAAAAAACTTTTTGTATGAATGCTACGAAATCAGATTTGTTGCCAAATTTAACGAGTCACGACTAAGTTTTGTGAAATTTACTTGGCTGGATTATGTGACATGTTTTTAAACAACTGCATCACACGTTGCATTTTCCTGAGATCATGGTGTATTTACAAAGCATTTCCTTTGTGTGACCCTTTTTGCCTGCATACCATTGTCCCAGCAACAGTGGTGTGCATTTTTCTGGTAATGTGTGGATTAAATTATATGCGCTTGCAACAAGAGGACCTTATATGTTCCTTTGGATGTGCTGCTGTAATAGACAAAGTGAAATGTCCACAAAACCTGACAGTAAAGTAATTGTATGCAATATGAGGGTGGCTATGCCACCACTATTGTTTTCATGAAAGGAGAAGGTTTGAGGGTTGACTTTTTTCACTGGTTAAAGAACTCAATAACACCTATTTCCCAATGAAACATAATTCATAGCTGCCAAACTCTAGGATTCAGAAATAGTACAATTTTTAAAATTAGTAAAAATGTCATTGAACTAAACCTCTTTAGCTAATTTTTTTTTTTTTTTAAATAAAATTCTACATTTTTAACATGTCGAAGTGTTGCATACAAAATAAATTTAGAACATGCTGAATAATTAATCATGTGTCATAAAATTAGCTAAGAATTTTGACAGCTATTCGTGTTGTGTTCATGGATAAATGGCACAGGTAGCTTTTCTATTATAAACAAAAATAACTTCGCAGGGAAATTACTGAATATATTTTTCTGTAGGCCTACTCTGTTGTACCGACATAAATACTGCTCATAACTTTATTATCTGTAAGAAATCTGAACAAACCTAGTTGGTAGTTTTGGTTTCTGCAAGTTTATAAACAGAAACTGATTTTAATACACCAATAGATAGACCCCTACTTTACTATTTCTGGTAACAAAGTTTTTTTAATTCTCTTTCACAATTTCATAAATGAACAAACAATTGTTACTGCAAATTTAATCACGCTTTGCACATTTAACCCCCATTCTCTGACGCTGCAAATACTGTGGAATAGAAAAATAAATCATTGTTGAATGTGCAGATGTGAGAGTATTTAATCTCTCATACAATATTAATACCACATAGGGTACTTTTAATTTTCAAATGGTTCTAAACATAAGCATGATTTGGTGACTGTATAAACACGTCATTGTAAAAATGGCAATGATGTATTTTCCAAACATGAAAGTTGTTACATTACTACGTTTTACGACTGTTAAATACGTGGCAGTCGATACAGAAAGTACCTGCACTAAAATATCCCCGCCACCATAACAAAGTGATATATTTATGCTTGGCAAAAACCATGTTTACAAAAACACCACCCGCAACTACGACGACATGCACGTTCCTATTTTCTAGAAAAATAATATCTTAACGATGGTGTCTTTTGCTTTGCACAGTTTGCTGCGTGTTTGTGAGTAGTGACTTCACGGAAACGATAAACTGGAAATTAAAACAGTCTTGTGAATTGTTTTACGCAAGTCACTACTGCCATTTAGCCAGACAGGCAACTACCATCAATTGGGTACGTTCAGCCAAGTTTGGGTTAGGCTTGTACGGTGCGTGAATAATATGATACTTGTGAAAAATAAGGTACGATGAGAATGATTGAAGGATGCTAGTTCCCGAAACTACAGTATTACATTTTCTTTATTATCTATGACAATGTCAGTTGAGTACTATCTACATACCACATGTTCGATACCAGAATTATGTGATTTCAGTACCAAATTTCTTGTTAAGAATTGACGAAATGGAAAAAAAGAAAAAGCTTGAAAATCCTATAATAATTTACACAACATGTACAATCCTACAGCAGGGCACAAAATCGTACATTGTACGGGAGAATTGTACAAGTTGGCAGCTATGCATAATTTAACTCGTAACCTTTTGCGAAATTTTATAAAGTACTGTACCGGTACTAATGTTAAACTTCATTTTAAAGGACTCATATGTCCCTTAATATTCACTTGCCTTGAAGTGTTCCCATATTTGTGCCTTACGGAAGTTAGGGCTAATTTCCTTACTTCCTATATTAGACCTAACCATCGACACAATTAGAGAATGAGTGGCCATTAAGCTGACATCAAAAAAGCCATTGGTGGAGCACCCACATGAGAAGTCATTTTGCAGCACATACAGTACATTTCACAATTCAAGTTTTGACTTCTGTTAGACAACCAGAGTTGTGAGGATCGTACCACAGCTGAAAAACAATGCTGAATTACGACGCTGGAATCTGATGCACCAATCCATTACCAAATGCAGATACCCACCTGGCATTAACATCAGATGACCTCCCTGCATACTTTCAAATTTACTGCTGTTAGGTGTACAGATTGTCAATCACCGCCGGACAACAGACTTCTATGTGCCTTCACTCACTGCCTAATGAAGCCAGCCTAGCTTGTGAAATGTTGCAACCACACTTCTGCAATAAGTATGTGTGCTATATTTGTCAAACATTTCCTTTAAGTACTTGTGCATCATAGCATATCTTGAAAATTTAAATACAATATATTATTATTAACTTAGTAAATACATACTTGTGCTCTCTTTTGTTTAGATGAGAAAGATGAAAAGTCCAGTGCTGTAGACGATCTGAAAAAAGAACCGGGGTTGAATCCTTGATGACAGAAAAGTGCAACTACACTTTGAGATGTCTTGAAGAGTAATATAATTTTGTACAAAGAACTACTATTACTGTTTTGTGTCAGAGTATTCTTTTACGGGAATAATTGTAAGTTAGTGTTCCCAGTGCATTTCTAGTATCAGAATATGTTACTTGAAAGCATAGCCAAGTTAACATATTTTCTGTATAAGAGTTACTGTATAGCAACTTACAGTTCGGCACAAACAGTAAGTTTTAGGTATTATTTTTAGTAAATTAGCCGTGTTTTAATGTTTAAAATTTTGAAATTTGCAATTTTCAGAGAATATTTTGTAATTTGTAACTGTAAATTTTTATTTAAAATATGGCATGGCTTTCAAATTTAAATGTTGTAATTCAATCTTTTATGCATGTGAGCAGTGTATGTTATTACCAGGTTTCATTTGAAAGGCAAGTTGAGGACAGTGCTAATTTTAGTGAAGTGTTTTGACAGTGTACATAAAGGTGTTGTATGGTTAAAAAGTATTTAATGGATAGTTATTTTTTGTGAACTACATATTGCAGAAATTACATCTTTTATAGTTTTTTATTTATTTCTTTAGTCAGTAGTTTGTTAATGTGACGTGTTGTAGTGATTGTGATCTTAGAGTTTTTTATACATTTTCATGGTGTGAATATTTGTGATAAACATGTGAGAGTGTAATATTGATCAAAGCAATAATTAATTCTCTTTTGTATTATTACACTGGCAATATAATGATTTCGTGTTCTGATACAAAATTAGTAGTGTTAAAATACTGTAGATCGAAGAAGTGTTGTGTGTGTACAAACCATTTAAAAATGCAATCAGTGGTCTTTGGTTTGTTTTGTATTTTCGCAGGCACAGTGTACGTACATTGTATTTGAACATAAATGAAACTTCAATTTTAATTTTTTTGTTATTATTTCTGTACAAATCTTGTGAGAAGCAATTTTCCCTCTCATTTAGTCATGCATTCACCACTAGAAGGGTTTGTTTTTATCCACAGCTTATTTTTGTTATGGTGGTGTTGGTGATTTGCTGTAAGTAAGGTTTTACTAGTATTTTAGCTATGTATTAGGTTTTTGCTTATTTGATGATCTCATGAAAAATTTTTCTTTGCTGATCTTTTGTCAGGAAATGATAAGTGTAAGGTGGAATTAGTTTAAAGCACTAACTATTGTAGTGGTATTGTAAGTACTATAGTGGGCAGTTATTTTGGCTTCTCACAGCACGGGGGTGCGGGGATAGTGGGACAGGGGAAGAAGAGGAGATAAGAAGACGACACACAGTCGACGGCCATGTAGTAGCTGTTAAGAAAATATCGACCCTCAGTGTATACCCAAAAATGTAAGGCAAAGGTGGTAGCCTGCAGAGGCGCGGGAAGGAGATGCATAGTAAAGAGCGGGAAATAATAAAAACTGTTATTCAGTGTTGTGATGAAGAAACGACAAGTAAATGCTTGAGCCTATAAGAGAGCAACCAGCAAGAGCAGCAAAGTACACGAGTGTGAATGAAAGAGATGTAGTCAGGATTCGTCAAGTCAGCAAAGAATGACCACATTAGCCACTAACCACTCCAGGAAAAAACAAATACTGGAAATGTCAACAAAGCGTATTTAATAAACTTTTACTTAGTTTACTGCGGAACTGAAGGATATTAACATCAAAGACATTCAGAGTCTATGAGGGTGAATGAGATGAGTATCGAGAAGTGCCAGAATGCAAGGGTGCGGAAAATGTGAGATCCCCGAAATAAAACCGCAGAACTGCGGCATTGTCCGACACTATCCTACATGCTTAAATCCAGGCTTCAAAACACCAGGAATAGAACTCGGATTGCCTAGGTGTAAGGCAAAAATAAATAAAGCCTAACAATAAATTTTCCTACATCTAGATTGACATTAAGAAAAAATCCTTTGTTAGTAGCTAACATAACCTGGTTGGCAAGAATGTTTTTTTTATTTATTTATTTATCAATTTATTTGTGAGGGTTACCAAATTCAACACTAAGCAAAACCCTTTCAGTGAAAGAATCTTTTTTTTTTTTTTTTTTTTTTTGTGTAGTGACTTACATAAAGTCTGTAATAACTTAAAGTAAAATTATGATAGTGTAGATGGTTTTAATTCTTGTTTTGCATTCACTGAATGTACTCCTGACCCCCTTTCTCTTTCTACGGTCAGATTAATTATAAATACATCTCATACATTTTGTTAGCTTTTTCGCAGTGTTGTAGATAATTTTAAAACCCGGGTTTAAAAACTGTTGCAAGGGTTCAATAAGTTTGTAAGTATTAAAAATGTGTATGTTTGGCCAAACGTTGTGCTATAAAACGCTATAATAACAAACTTGTGAAAAACAGTAACGCTTCGATTCTAAAAGGATTTAGATTTTTGAAGTTAATTTTATAATGTTACGTTATGAACACCCTGTTAACGTGAAAGAAAAAATATGCTTGGTTCTTATAGAGTATGAAATAACATTTTTTTTTTGAAGAAGAAAAAAACATTTTTCATCAACAATTAATACACTGCACTTACTATTTTTATGTGCTCACCTCTGCATTATGGATGAATAGTCGATAAAATAAATATAATTGAATTGGGTCAAGTAGTTTAAACTATGTTTTTTCATTATTACAAGCTTTTATTTAACTTGCAATGTTCGTATGAAAGTAAGTTGACAGTTTGAGAATTTGCAAACCATTATTCAACCATTTGTTGGTATCTGATTGGCTGCTGGCCTTGGCTTGCCTTGCCTCCCTCTCAGCTCACTGTGCTTGCGTGATTCATCCTGCTTGCCTGGTGCGAATCACACAGAACATAGTAGAACAAGTCGTATTATTCACATGAAAGTATACTGCAACAATTTAAAACCTTTCAGTACAGCCATTGAGTTTTTTTATTGTGCAAGAACTTTTACAGCCTGTCATCATTATAAGAATTTAAACTATACCAATAGGCAATAAGTTCTTATTAAAGAACAAACATTTTGAAAAGTCTGTATTTTTTAAAAACTCTTTAACATCTGTTATGAACACGAATTAGGAGCTACTGAAAAGGGCTGAAAACTGACTTTTCAAGGTGCTGTCATGTATAAAATGACCAAATTACTTGTTGCTAAAAGTCGTAGGCCGGAGCCATTCTTATTTTTCGCCTGTCGAGCGAGCATAAAACTAAAACCTTATCAGCCTACATGCCGCACACAGCGACAGGACTGCTGCATAGAAATTCTGAACTTGTTCAACTGGCTAATTATGTAATCAAATAAAAGTATTACTGTTAAAAAAAGTTTAACCATAGTACATTTAACTACTTCGTTCATGGCCTTGCATACTCACAAAAATGTTTTCCAAGGTCACATTATTAGCTATGCATTAAGTTCTGGTTTAAACCGCAGTAATTTCATCCCAACGAATACCTTGGATCCGCACTTTCGTCACGTTAAATTCCGAATTGCAGACTACACAAACAGCTTAAAATGATGTTTCCCACGTTTTGACCATTTTAATTCAAGTTCCCACTCTTTGCGACATCGGTAAGGTTTCTTTACTTAAGGAAAATAAGAATTATTAACTTCCACGCAGCAAACATTTTATGTAAATATACGGCACTGGGATAAAAGTAAACAAACAGCTTGTTGCAGCCAAGCATTAAACACCTTTTCATAGATTTATGCACGGTAACTAGGTTGATCACTGTAGTAAGGTCAGTTTACGATGCAAACATGTGCGTAGCAAACGTAAGAGTAAGGAAATGAAAGTTGGGTTTTCTTACGATGGTGATGCATACGTACAGTGTAGAATTACGTCGCCGACGTAACGACGTGTATGAAATGGTTATATTTCATTTCCTACCGTAAAGCGTAAGGGTTTCAGCCAATAGGAACGCAGTATACAAGAGGTTTGTTTTACTCGACCTCTCAGGAGCTGAAAGAGTTGGCAATTCTTGGAGGAGCGAGGAAAACGCCTGTTGCGTTGATTTGATGGCGGAACTAGCAAACATATTTAGAAATTTTAATAAAGAAGAATCATAAGATGATGAAGTTACTACAACTACACCAAATAATGCACAATAAATGATAAAGTGCCTTCTAATGAAATTATGAGAAGCTAGAAAAATACACTGTACTTAACTGGTCTGAGGAATACTAATAATTCGTAACTTAACGATTTTTTAAAACTAGAGTTACTAACCACAAAGAAGAAAAATTCGTGAAAGGAGCTCATCATTTACGGGGATTAAACACATTCTGCAAATATTATCCAATTTTTGGGAACTGTTTTTAGAGGTTAACGACCACACGCATACAACACCATAACATAAAACTTTTATTGGTTGAAGTGGAAAAAATCCTTATTCAGCTGCCGCAACTTTACTGCCGTCATCCAAGTTTGTCTGAAATACTTATTTTCTCTATTTTCAAACACGGCAGGGAAAGTAATCTGCACAGTCAAAAGAGTATTCTCGCCATAACATCTAGCAGACGATTTGCTCCTACTTGCCCTCGCAACTCTTCTTCACTAGGAGGAGCTAAAAGGGCATGCTCTTTTTTACGTGGAAGCACCTTGTTTCCGGTGAGTAAAACGCCTAGGAGTGCCCCAGGAGCTGTAAGAGCACAAAGAGTCGCCAGGTCAAGGCCGAGTAAAACAAACCTAAGAATACTTCCGCTCAACGTCACTTTTGCCTTCGTTGCTTAGCAACCGATATACAAGTATCTCTGGTGAATAACAATATTGTATTTACGTACCTTGTAGGTTTGTTTTACTCGGCCTCTCTCAGGAGTTGTAAGAGTTGGGTCAAGTTGACCTGGGTCAAGACAGGTCAAAAAGAGTTGACAACTCTCGGAGGAGCGAGTAAAGGTTAGTTCACAGTTAAAAACTTAAGAATTATGCAGTAAGCGTCAATCACGCACACGGAAAAAAGTCTCAAGTAATTCTGGTTCATAATAAATGTGTTAATTCTGATTTCCAACCAATAAGAACCCAACTACGCTGTTTTCTTCAAATGTGTGAAATTACTGTGAATTCCTAGATATATTTCGTCCCCAGTTGTCCCGAATATCGACAAGGAATGGTATACATGAAAGACCAATGTAAAAAAAAATATGTTAGAAATAAAAAATTGCATCTCCATGTTCATTACTTGAATAACAGTTCTCGTACAATCGGGTAATCGCATTACACCGAGGCTGCACGTATAAACCCAAGAAAATTTCCCTTATTCGCAATGTGCAAATATAAATTAAATTTAAATTACTAAAAATATATACTCTATGTGAGTTTTGAACCATCAACCTTGGGGTCAGCAAACCAAAACTTTACTTCTGAGCCACCGAATACTGTACTTCACATAGACAGAGCTTCTAAACAAGTTATTTCAATGTGTTAAGCATCTGCACTAGTACATGTAGCAAACATGTTATATTTCTGTTATTTTAGCAACAATTTTCATTAAATTAGATTAACATTTTTATAATTAATAATATGCAGTGTATACGAAACAGTAATAACTTGTACTACGAGTTGTTCGCCAGCCAAATGGGTTTTTAAAAGCTTTACAAACAGCTATTCTGTCGTTAAACTAAAAATAAATATAAGCTTAACTGCAGTTTTTAGCTTGAAATTATCATAATATGCCAAATCCATTATATATAGCACAACGCCATATTAAACATATATATTATTTAAATATCCGCCATGTTTATTTAACTTTCCGAATGCTCTGATTGGTTCATTCCCTTAATTCTTACGGAAAAATATAAAATTTCGCTATACCTGTTACTTCTTAAGTCATGACCCACACGCCACACGACCTGTTAAGTTCTGTTGCGAATCGGTACGTTAAGAAACACACTTTCTATTCTTAAGTCAACTCTTAGCTACGTGTCATAATTCTTCAGTTTTTAATTGTGAACCCAGCTTAAAACGCCTCGCTTGATTGTAGGCTATTGTAAACTTAAACATGGCTGAACTATCAGACATATTTTAATAATGACGAATCACAAGCTCGTACAGCTGCACCAAATAATGCACGATAAATGATAATGTCTTCTAACGAACTGATAGAAGAAGTTTGTAAAATGCACTGAACGTAACTAGTCTGAGGTATAATGATAATATTTTGTAACATGGTTTTTTTTTACTTGGAATGCTAACCTCAAAGAAGTCAGTATTCTTGATAGTAACTCATCATTTATGGAATTAAACACATTTAGCAAATATTTCCACATTTTTAGAACTGTCTTTAGAGGTAAACAGCCACATGCCGACAATACCAATACATATAATCTTTGAAAGAACTGTGCAATGGGAGTTCATGACTAGATTCAGTTTCTTGGACGTACACCATTGCAAAATTGAATGACTGTCAAAGAAAACTAAACAAATAAAAGAAAACCATAAAATAAGCAGAGTATGCTTACTCAGCAAGATACATACACAACATGAAATTCCAAGATGGAATCGGGTCAAATAAAAACATGGAACAAACAGATAATAAATGAAATTAATAACAAATAAAATTTAAAAAAAAAAAAAAAAA